>VZTX01020016.1:925183-1041977 GCA_013400915.1 Pardalotus punctatus | reverse complement strand
AGCTCCCCCTCCCCGTACCTTCCCCCCCCCGTGTGCCGCCCCGGCTGGCCCCGCCCCACCGCCGGTCCTCCTCCCGGGCCCCGGCGTGCGCCCGCCGCCTGCCCCGCTGCCTCCGTGGGCGCTGGATGCTGCACCGGAGAGGACGACGGAGCTCTGCGGCCGGGGCCACCCCGCGGTGAGTGCGCGGGCCCCGCTGTCGGGACAGCGGCGAGGGGGTGTCCCAGGGCTCCCGGGNGGGGCCAGGGGATGGTGGCAGCGAGGGCGCTGGGAATGGGGTGTGCTGCCCGCGGGGCCAGGAGAGGCTCTGTGCTGCGGCGGGCAGTCATAGGTCCCACCGCGCGGCAGCGGCTGCGAAAGTGTATTTATAACTTCGTGGCTGGCTGGGCGGTGCGAGCCTCGGCCGGAGCGATCTCCGGCTGTGTCACGTTGTCAGGGGGTTTTCCCGTTGGAGCCGCCGCTGTGGGTGTCCCTGCACTCTCGTGGCCGCTGCTGCTTGCGGACGGCGGGAGCGGGCAAGCACAGCCTGGGAACAGGAGGGAACGGGGCTCTGACGGAGCCTGGAGTCGTGGTGATTTATCCGTCCCTCGGTGTGGCGGATGGGGCGCCGCCGGTGGGTCTCGGTGATGCTGGGGCGGGATCAGCAACACGCTGGCTGCGCGACGGGAGACACCCGATGCGGCTGGCCGTGTCCCAGTGCTCCCGTGGGGCCGGGCGATGGCACGAGTGTGGGACGCGTCCCAGCTGACGCTCGGTTGGCCGCCACCTGCCTCGCAGGTGCCGAGGGAGCGTGACAGGAACACGGCCCCGCGGGTCCCCCCTCGCCCTGTGGTGCAGCACCTGGGCCGCCTCCTCCTTGGGGCAGCCTCGGGGGCGAGGGCCGGAGGCATCTCGTGGGGCTGGTCTGGGTGGTCTGACAGCCCTGAGGGACTTTGGTGTACCCGCCGGGGCGGGGCGGGACGGGACGGGCAAGGAGGAGAGTGTCCCAGCAGGTGTGTGCGTGCGGGAGAAGGGGTGGGCGTCAGAAAGTAAAAAGTCTCTGTACCTCTTTGTTTCTCCACCTCTTGGAATTGTTTTTTGGTAACGATTTACAGGGAAAGGCTCTGGGTTTCCTGTGCTGAGAAGTCGTCATCGTCTGCATCGAGAGATGTTTCTCCTTCTGTTCGGCAGTGACAGGCTCTCAGGTTAACTCCCCTGTGGCATTTAAAATGCACATCTGTGTTTTTCCACCACACCAGAAAACTGGCACACTGTCTGAACCTTGTCCCTTCTTCAGAGTACCACTATGATGTCTGGGCCCTGACAATAAATACTTCAAAAATATTTCAAAAAACCCAAACCAACAAACCACAACTGTTTGGACATTAGTGCCCCATTAATTTGTTTAGCTTTTTTCATTTCTGTTTTGTTCCTGGAAAACTTGGAATGACATCAGAATGACTTGGCCTCACAGTTGTTTATTCCTTCCATTTAATTGTTGTACAATTTAACACTCTTAATCAAAGTGTTCTGGTTGCAGCACTGGTGATGGTAGGAGTCTGTGTAGTAGCCTGTGTTTTGGCTACAGATGAGAAGTGCCAAATCAGAAAAAAAGTGGAATCCAGCATGGGGGCAGGGGTTGTGCTTCTTGTAGTGATCGCCTTAAGGAAGAAAAGAGGGGATGAAACAAAAAATAGTAAGAGAAAAATAAGTCTACACAATGCTATTGAAGATTATGAGTTGTACTGATTCTTTGCAGTGGTTTACAATAAAATACTGCCTGTGCTTTTTGAACAGTTTTTTTTTTTTCCCTTAAAATTTTGTTGCTGTTAAGTAGATTTTTATATGAACTTGATAAAAGGGGATAAACACCAGTGACACCAAAATAATTTCAATTTACATGTGTTTTTCTCTTCTAAGTCTTTTTTTGATCGAAGTTTTTAGACGGCAAGTGAGGGCCATCTCGCTTAGGGTTTTTATGAGTAAATTTTTGTGGGTTTTTTTGGATTTTGCTTTTTTTTTTCCCCCATAGCTTTTGTTTTGTTTTTTAATCAAAGTTGGTACTTTAAAGCTACAACATTCTTTTCTGTTCCCAACACTGCAGGTAAAAAGCATATGACTTCAGTGACTAGCTCTCTATCAGCTGGTTTTTGTAGTAAAGTCGTTGCCCTACTGTTCCTCCAACTCGAGACAATGTAAATGACTTGCATGCTTACTGTGCTCCAGGGTTACACTTCTTTTCTTGCAGAAAGTTACATGTTGCTGCGTTGCTGCTTGATTATCCCAGTGGTGTTTAGCAGTGGTACCTTAATTCGTAGTGTGTGGTTAGTAGCTGAGCACAGACAAGCGGTGGGCTTGGCCCAAACAAAATCCTCTGACAAGGAGGAGCTACTCCCTGGAGAATTGCAGGAGAAGATAATTTGCTTCTTGTTAAACCAGAACTCAGAGCTTATGTTTGCTTTTTCTTTTTTTCCCTCTAGTTCCTCTTTTTGCACAATTCTGCATTGCCTCAAAGACGCACCACTCTGTAAAGTTGGGTTGTTTTTTTTTTTTTTTTGTTCTGTATCTTCACGTTTTCCTATTGCTTTGCTGAAGTTGATGTCTGGCAGTGCTGTGTGCAGTCTCTGAAACTGCATCTAATCATAAAGACCCTGCTGTTTGTGTTAATTTTATCAAGGTATTGGCAGATTGGCATTTTCACAGTTGAAATAAAGGCAAGCTGTGTTCCAGGTGGAGTTTTAACCATTCTTTTTGTCCATTTCACATAAATCGGTATTCCTCTCTGCTCCTAATATGCTCAAGACTAGCTGTACACTTGAGGGTGAAAAAGTTAGAAGCAAATTGATGCAGAAGCTACCTAGCTGGTCTGAATATTTAGACAGTGATTCAAATGCCGTGAGATCGGCAGTGGACTTTCCCCTTCCTCAGGGGAAGCAAGCCAATTTATTTTTTTTACCTAGTTATTACTGGTAGCAAAGCTATTCCCACTCAGAACAATTTGCTACATGATAAATTGTAATTTAAAAAAATCGTGTCTCTCCTTATTGGTCCTGCAACTCAAGGTATTGCTTGTGAAATTATAATGATGCTTTGCTATTTATTTAGTTAGTTAGTTAGTTAATAAAGACTTTGTAGTCTGCTGTTTCTATAACTGTTACAAGATCTTGGTGAGAATAGAAATGAAGGAATTTTTTGACAGCTCTGCAAAATATTTCTGCAGTCTTAGGGATCCATTCCAAATCAGTTCAGCCTAGCTCAAGTGACAAAATACTATCACTGTAAAATAACTTGTGCAAAGATAGACTTGTAGAAGAGTATCTCTGATCTGTTGTGCTTGAGGCAAGAGTATAATAGATCCCCTTGGGAGAAATCCTGTTTATAGCCTTGGTAGACTAGAAAAATGAATATGTTTCCAGTTGGAGAATTAACTGTTAGCCTTTTGGGTCAGGAGATGTTGTGCATTTGCAATTTGCATGATATGGGAAGGTGTTTCTCTTCTGAGTTGCCAGTAGAGAGGCCAGGTCTTGCTTCTGCTTTCCCTGCTCTACCCAAGTTTCCTGACAGTTGCAGTGGCTGTGAAGGAAGCCTTGATTTCCCTTATTGTAAAGAACTTGCTGCCTGTACTTTGCCTCTCCTGCTTCCCATAGATAGAAAAGATGAATGGTTTTTACTAAAGATTGCACTGCATGGCAGAATTGCCCAGCACTGGAGTGCTAAATTGAAATATCTCTGTTCTTCACACCGAGGTTCTGGACTGGCATTGTCTTTACTTCACTCACGGCTGTGCATATGTATGCCCATAAATGAGATTTCCCTAAGGGTGCATCTCAAAAGAGATGTGTCTATGTGTTTGAGGGGTGGAAAGGTTGCTGTTACTGAATGGCTATTCCAGCAATTCGCTGCTCTTAACTCTTGCAAGATATCATGTGATGTGTGTTGGGGATCCAGCTGAGAAAATGGAGCTTGACATTTCTGAGCAGGCTTCCTTGGCAGCTGCTCTATGTGAGGTGTAATGGATACTGAGGCTGGCTCGTGCCCAGTCCCCTATTCTGCTGGTTCTTTCTTGTGGTTCTGCAGTCGCATAGGCCAATTGATACTTTAAATTGACACTTACTCTTAAACTTTAATTAATGTGTTTGATTTATGAAGTATGAGGAAGACTTATAAGAAATTGGTATTCAATAAGCAAGTCCGTTGGTAGATTATGCAGAAATAAAGAAATTCATTGCAATTAGAAACCACATGTTTGTAGTCCGATGTAATAGGGTACATACTTCTACTTTTACCAGTCAGTAAAAAGGAAGGATCAGTTGATCCACTGATCTTGCCACAACAAGATTTTTTGTCTTCCCAGGAAAAAAAGGCATGCTGGAAAAGAATTGAGAACTCTAGATGCAGACTTTACTGTTTGGGTGTTCTTTAAAACATTTACCTTGCTAAGTTTCGCATGGGCTTCTGATAAAAATGTATTTTAAAAAAATGTATTTCTGATAAAAAATGTATTTTAAAAGGCTGCATGTTTTTGTGTACAAAAATTCAAAACCACTTTCCATTGCTTGGAAGCGATGGAAAAACAATCCCTGTGAGATCCTAATTCGTCCCTTCTTGCCTGAAGCTTTTAATGCTCATCATCTATCTCTCAATGAGCTCCTGAATTCAGTTTTGATTTCAGGTAAATATTAAGTTCATAAAGTGATTCACATTGTGCCATCCTCAAAGGGAGCAAACTGCTGAGGAGCTTTTTTCATCCCATGGGAGAGGTGGACAGAAGCATGGCAGCTACCCTGTGTGGTCCTGCCAGCGCTGCCCTGCCCTCGTGCTTCCATGTGCTGCAGGAGCATCTCCTTTGGTACTCTGTCCTTTGTTAAGCATTTTTTCCTCTCCTTGAGGACTAGTTAGTGTACCCAAAACCGTTAATCACTTTTATTTGGCTACAAGAGAATGCCACCATCCCTGGATTAGGAGAGCTGTCCCTGTCTTTGAGCTTAAGGACTATGGCAGCCTACAGACAGAGCAGCATAGCAGCATAGTCCCAGGTTAGGAATGGGTGTCCATGGAATTTTGGGAGATCCCTTCTTCCTAAGCACAGTGGCCACATTGCAGGGAGTGCAGAGCAGAAGGGTTACAAGCACTAGAGCATGTTTCCTGTTCTAAGGTGGAGACCCTGAGTAGTCAAGACCAATGCTCAGTGATTTCCCGATCTGCTTGGGTTCACAGCCCTGGAGTTTTTGAAGGCATCTCACATTGCAACTCTTGAAAATCCTAAAGGAAAGGTGGGGGCCAGGCCCACTCCCATCCCTGTGAGAGGATTGGGGTCAGCCCTGACCAGGTGCAGAAGGCCTGCTGTAGTTGCATCTCTCACTTCTGTGGGCTAATGCCAGTTGTCTCTACTGTCAGTGTTGCACCTGTCCGCAGCCAAGCTGCACCGGTTCTGAAATCCAGTTCTTCAGAGCACCCAAGTGACGGGGGTGTCGTGGTATTCCTTGTTCAACGGCTTTGAATAGGGGTTTTCTACTAAGTAGTGCTGAGTATTTGAAGACAGGTGTGTATTTTACCCCAAAAGTAAGTAGTGTGTGGATACCAAGTTTGGTACCTTATCTCCTTGTGGCGTCTTTGCCCTTGGATGTGTTGTGCTAGTCCTGGAATGATGCTGAGGTAGATCCATTTGAAAAGTCAGTGTGCTTCGGGGAATTAGCTGCAGGATGTGACCTAATTGTCCTGATTGCTGGTCACAGGTGACACTTTTCACATCATCTTACAGCCATGACATAATGCTATTTAGCTTCAGTCTTGTTTTTTGCCCTGACAAGCAACTTTGTTTCCGCTCCTTCCTGGTTGATGCACCTTCTCAGAGAAATTTTCATCGTTGCAGAGGAGAGTCAAAGGAGGTGGGTGGAGTTTTAAAATAGCTGAGAAGGCTAATAAGTGCCATCATGACACCTTTTACTTGCTCAGGCTCTTTATTGCTCTTTTGCAGATAGTACTGGTGCCCTTCACTGTGCATCTGAGGGGAAAAAATACCTGCAAGGTGAGGGGGTTTTCATGTTTATGACTGTGTTTCATCATGAATACAAGGCAGCCCAAGTGTGGGTTGCTGCCAAAGGCAGATTTGTTTCCCGGCAGTTGTCTGTCTGTCTTGCTGCAGGACTGCCTTGATTAAAGCTGCTTAAGCTGTTTGTGAAACTGCAGCCTAAGAGTCTAGTTGTCTTAGAAGCCTAAGACATCTCTGGATAATGTCTGGAAAATATTAAGAAGAGTCTTAATGTTTCTGGACAATTTTAGAGGAGAGGCCATAGGGCCACTGTGGGAAGGTTTCATCAGGAAGATGCTCAATGCTCATTCTCTATCAGCTCTAGCAAAAGCAGATGTTTTACTGTAATAAACCTTAAAAAACATGTTTCCAGGTGTCTGTGAGAGAAGCACGGAATTACCTGTGCTTTTTTCTTGATAGATGAGAACTTTGTTCTCCTTTGTTACTCTGAGTTGGTAAGTTACATCTTGTTCATCTATTCCCTTTATCTCCTTGACATGTGGTTGTGGCTGTACCTGAGGCTGAAATGAGAATTAGGACCCAGTTCGCTGTGGTGCTGTGAACCAGGGTGTAGAATACAGTGGTATTCATTACATAAACCCATATGCTGTCTGGGTGAGACCTTCTTCCAGACAGGCTGGCAGTGGCATGGCCCCAAATTCAGTGGTGGCAGGACATCCTTGTGTCTTTGGGCATGTGGGGTGTGTGAGGTGTTTCAGTGAGCCATCCTGGTGACACCTGAAGCAAACAGGCTCCTTCCTTCTCATTCAACTCCTCTTCTTTCCATGGGGGGCTTTGCTGCTCTTATCTGCCTTGCTGGGGCAAACCTCATCTGTTCCTGCTTTGACCCAGCACCTGCTGAGGTTCTGGCCCTGTGCTGGGTGCAACTTGAGGGTCTGTGGAGAGGGGGGGGAAGATTTAATTGAGTTTTTATGACCGTGTTTGAGCTGCTTAGTGAGAGAAGGCTTGAAGTTAATGACAGGTGTGTTTTCCAAAGATCCTCTTGCATGTGTGTTTAGGTAAAATAAACACTGCTAAATAAGCTGTGCCACCGCTCTGGGCACTAATAAGTCTCCTGTCTGATACCAGAAGAATATAAATAAATAGCTCTTTTGACTGTTTTAATCAATAGACTTGCTAGGCCTTTGACCAAGCAATTACATCTCAAAATGCACTTCTGCAGGAGCTAAAACATGAAGTGATGTTAGTTTAAAAAAAACAATACAACAAAAACAAGCAACCTGTAGGGTGTCCCACAGGCTGATGATTGACTTCAGCTTTTATTAATTCATCTGCAGTGCATTTGCTGGAGCTTTTATGGTTTAATTGAGGTTAAGAGGTTGGAATCTGCAGTAAACAAAAGAATGGCATATGGGCAGTCTGAAATTGTGTATGTTTAAGTAAGAGCATTCCTTCTGGTCACTTGCTTTCATTGAGCAGTTACTCTTGACTCACAACTTTTTCTTTTTTTTTTTTTTTTTTTTTTTTTTTTTTTTTTTCCCCGAGGTGTAAACATGCATTGCTAGCAAGTTAATGATTCATTATGTTTTATCACATCCTAACATACCTCTAAAGAAGGGAAGGTAAGGTTGAGTTGGGCTTGTGTTTGACCTCCTGTTTCAGATTAAGGACATTCCTTCTTTAACCCCTTACCTGTTGTGGGGGGGTCCAAAGCTCATTTGTTTTAAATCATAAGAAGAAAAACACCTTCTCCCCTACCTTTCCCTGTTCCGAGGGTCCACAGCTGTTCTCTTAAAAATTCAAATGGAAAAAGTGGGTGTGGGAAAAAATTTTCCGGAAGCTTTTTATTATAGTGGATGTGAGGAAGTGGGAGTCAGTTTCTTCAGTTGTCCAAAGGAATCTGTGTGTATGTGTTTGTGTTTTTTATGGTCACTTTTTTGTCCTATTTTCAGTTCTATTTTGAGCCCCATGAATGTCTTCACTGCTGTGATATCCTCTTGTGAGAGGGAACATGTACTAGCCAGTGCAGCCGTTTGACAATTAAGATAAACTTCCTTATGTTGAAAAGTTTATACTCCTAGGTCTTAATGCTGTTGATAAAGTTTATGGCATGAATTACATCAGTTGGCAATAATAGTGGTGACATGTTGCCCTCAAGTCATTCTGTAGACATCTGTAATTTATATGCAGCTGTTAATAGTGGGTAGTCCACAGCCTGAGAGAGCATGTGAGTATAATTATATCAATAAGAGAAGAAAAATCAGTTTTCCTCTTAATATTTCAGTTAATAGCAGTTTTCACCTGTCCCAGAAAGTCATATGTGTTTTTCTCTCTAGCTTTTAATTTAGAGCAATCTTTTTAAAACTCCTAGGTCTTGTTAAACCAAATATTTGCTTTGAAAAAATACTTTAATAGCCCCCTTGTCTGCATTTTTTGTACCATTTTTTTGTATTCCATTTTATAAGGAATGCTCTACATAACTTGAATCAAAAATCATTTTGTTAAGAAGCATTGTATATGCTGGCTCAGGGAAGGGGGTGCATGGAACAGCTTCTATACTTGCAAGAGGACACTCCTGAATCTATCTTGTATTTGCTTAAAAAAAAGAAAAAATAAAAAAATTGATGCCTGAGTACAGAGTTGAAGGGAGAGTTATAAATCCAAGTTCTATTTGCTATACTATACATGTTGGTTTGCTTTTCCCATCTCCCACACAAGAATTTGATTCTGCCATCATTTTCTCCTGAACCAGAGCAAAAATAATTTTAAATATAAAATACTTTTAAAATTTATATGTAATGCACATGCTCACATGTACATGCATATACGTGTATGTGTTAGCATAATGTGACCTGCTTCCCTGCTGTTTATGATCCCTCATCTTTGTATCCATTGTGGGGGCTTTGGGGGCAGGCGTCAGCCAGCAGCACCTCTGGTGCTCTGGTGCTGATGAGTGCCCAGGTGTTGCTGGTGGAAGGGAGTCAAACCCTTGGCCCCAGGGCAGCTGGGGGTTGTCTTGCATCAAATCTTGTATGGGGATGGAGTGGACCCCGTGGTTGGTATCTTGCTGGTTCAGGTCTTTGCTGGCATTGATGCCTAACCCACCCTCCAGGAGCCTCTCCCCTTCTTGATGGATTTGTCAGGTGCCATAGGATAATTCTTTGAGAGGAATCCTGAGAGCACTGGGGAGGAGAGGGCTGTACGTAAAATGGTACGAGTGGCTGAGGAAACTGTCTAACCGAGCTGTAATTTCAAGATGATGTTGGCTACCATACATGTGGCTGTGAAGAAAACTTCCATCTCTTATTTCTGTTAATACCTGAACTTCAGCTCTAAGACGCTCATGCAGCCTGGGCTCAGCTCTTAAGATGAGGCTGGCAGTGCTTACTTCATAAAAGGTGCTGCACAGTGGCCCAGCCTTGTGAGTTTGTGTTCCACCTCCTCCTTTGAGCTGCAGTATGGAGGATTTCAGGCAACAGTTTCCCAGGGAGTGGGGATGGAGCAAGGGGGAGGACAGCTCAGATGAAGTCCTCTGCACTGACGCATGCCTGCTGACAGCCCATTGAAATGTGTGCTCTGGGTGACAGCGAGGTGCCTGGCTGAAGGACGGGCGCTCCTCCACGTCGTGGGTGTTTTCAGGCAGTGGCCCAAGGCACCACCTGCCTTATCACTTATATGAGTCTGGGAAACCTTGAGTCTGCTTTGTTATTCCAGGGAGACCTCATTGCTTTATGGCACTCTCCTGGGGCTTTCAAGCTGTTTAAAAGGTTGACACTGCCTGGTTTGTGCTGTGATGCTGGTGGAAATGTTGACTGGTGTGGAAAATGGATGACTGTTGGGAGTGTTTTCGTTTTAAACATGCCATCATGTGCATGCTGTGAGCTGCTCCCAGTGCCAACAGCAGCACGGCACTGATGCTCTCACCTTTTCAACAGGTACATGAGATGAAGGGAGCCTGACACCCATCTGGAGAGAGACCCCGGCCCCTGTGGAGCTGCCCACCATGAGCAGGGCACTGCTGGCAGGCAGGATGCAACCAGAGATCCGGAGCGTTTGTGTCTTCCTGCCCACCCGCGAGCAGCTCAGCCTGGCCGTTGGGGTGAGTGGCCGGGAGGGAGGCCGGGAGGTCGCTGCAGCGCAGCCATGGTTCAGTTTTGTTAGCTCCCATTGTTCTCCCAAAAGCCTGGTGCTAGTCTGCTGACCGAAAGGTTATTAGCCAGCTTAGGGTAATTGGTGCTCCATTTTCTAATTGGGCAGCTTCCCCTCATTCGCAGAGTTCATTAAAAGTCATGGCTGTGTTATAGGATGGGGGTCCCCTCTGCTCTTTTTCTGTCGTTGTTTTCGTTTTTATTATCTCTGAGTGGTTTTTTTGCTCATAATAATCTAGCAATTTTTGAAAAATTGAACCTGAAATTCCTTGATTACTTAGCAAGTGTACCCAACATATGACTGTTTAGTCTTGTGGAGTCCAGCTATCACTAGTTTTGATAGTCTGCAGATGCCTTCAAAGAGTCTAAGGCAAACAGCCATTGAGGGTGGGGTTTTTTCCCTCCTCTTGAGTACTCGTACACACAAAAAATCGAGGTAAGTCGCTTCATTTCTTTGATTGCTGCCTCAAATGTCTTGAAGTGTTCATGAGTGACAGCAGGGCCACCTCAGCTGGCAGCCCAGGGTGGCACGGGGTCTGCACAGCACGGTGCTGCTTTGTGCAATGCTGGCTGCTCCTTGAACTTGTGAGAAACTGAGCTGACAAGAGGCACTTGGCATTCAGAGGACAAGCGAGTCTCAAAGATAAGTGCTCTCTTGTGAGCGTGTGTGTGCACTCATGTGTGGGCTGGGGAGATTTGGCTTTGTTTTGGGTAGGGTTTTTCCCCTGCTCTGGGATGAGGAGGGGGAGAAGACAGTTGAGGTGAACTGTTGTTTTAAGCACTTGATTGAAATGGTGGCTTTTGAAATGATTCATGCTAATCTTCAAAATCCACGTTGGAATTTTCCTACCTGCTGTGTATGAGTGTAGCATCCTTAACTGAAACAGCCTCAAGGGCTGGATGGAATAAAGCTTTAACAGCAAAATCTGGGACATTCTGCTTCTAGGTTACTGGTTCAGACCCAGCCCATCCATCCACTGCCCCAGAAGGTTTCTGCAATCTGCTGGCTTTTGTGCAAGGCACTAAACGATGATTTAATTAAGTTCCTGGCAGCAGGTGTAAAGGCCTGGGTAATGGTCTGTTGCAGCTGACCCTAAATCTCGCCTTCTTACAGCTTTTATCAGGGAGGCTAAAGATGGGAGATAGTGGAGCTGGCCGGCCATGGGGAAGGTGCAGGCTGGTGTGCAGGAGGGCAGGGCGCCAGGAGGGCTGACACTGGTGCTGCTCCTCGCTGTGCCTGAATGGAGCATGGTCATGTTCTGGTAAAGCATGAAAACCTGCAGTTTATCATAAAATAAATTTGGGGTGCGAAAGGCCGTGAAGATCACGTCCAGCCATAAATACGACACTGCGAAGTCCACCACTAAACCACAGTCCTAAATGCTCCATCTGCATGTCTTTTTTAATATCTCCAGAATATTTAATAAGCGTAAGAACTGCTCTTTTGCATTGAATGCTGACAGGGACAGAGGAAAGGTGCTGTGTCCCCTCCTGTTCCTCTGTCCTGTCCCAGCCTGCTGCCCCTCCAGAAAACTGGGGTGCCTTGTGCATCACCACCTTGTCCTGCAGAGGACAATGCACAGCACACCTTTGTATGCCTTTTTAAAGACATTTGCCTTTGTCATTTCTGATGCCCCTTTCTTTCGTGTCTGGGAAGTTGGGAAAGTATGTACTTGGAGATGCCTGCGTGTGAAAGGGAATAGCTGCCTGAGCCAAAACATGAGACCTCAACACACAGTTGTGTCCCAATTGCATAGAGAGTGAAACATGACCTGTTATAGCTGGGCAAGTCACCAGAAACAGCTTTTCATTTGGCTTCTGACTTTACCGCAACACCCATTCAAAATAGCAACAAAAATTAAGATTTCACAGCTGGAAAGGTCTTTCTTTTTTAAAGAAACATCAAGGCTGTTTTCTAGTGATGTTGTTAGAACCCAAATTTAATTAGCACAACCACAGATGATACTTTATGCATTTATTAGAATAATAATGCCACTATTAAAGATTTCCAAAGCCTTTAACCTCTTCAGTGTGGAATGCAAATATTAAACAAGCTTGCAGCTCAGTGAGGTAGGTAGGAATGGTTATCTTTCCAGCAGAATAAATTATAGATCCTTCCCATGATAAGCACAGTGTTTATGCAGGTAATTCCTCCCTCCCCACTCCCATATAAATTCCACCCTTCCAGATAAGAGTTTACCTATATGTGTTTTATGTGGTCACATATGGATTGAAGCCCTCTTTTTAAAATGGATTTATCTTATGCCCTGCACAAACAGTGCTGTTGAGGAGAGAAGAACAGGAGCCATTTTAAATTCTCTTCCCCCACAATCTAGTATCTCTTAATTAACTTCGATGTCTACCTTTCTGAATGTACAATGAGTTTGAGGAGATGGTGAGAAGTAAAACTACCTTCTTGGGACCAGCTGTGAACATGAGGAGAAGCAGAGCAGGGAGGGGAACTAGTGGGTGCTGCAGCTTACCAGCTGCCCTGAGGATGGCAAGGAAAAGTGGGAGAGATTTTTGGAGTGGAGGAAGTCTGGTGAGGTCCTGTGTGTTGGTGAATGGCAAGCATAGGTCTGAAGTTTTTCAGTTTTTCTGTGAACAGGAGGGCTGATGTTCCAAAGCATGTGTACCAGAAAAATAGACATAGGTAACTAATTCTTGTGCATATTTGTACACAGAATTACCTTGGAGCAGCAGTTACCTTCTGTAAACTTGCACTCAGTTTCACTTTTGACTAAACTTCACGTGTAAAGAAGCCCGGAGCCTGATGTGGGGCAATGCTGAGTATCAGTGGAAGGAATGAGTCATGGCATTTCTGGGATTGATCTTGGCACAGGAACTGTATGCATAGGGAGGAAAGTCCAAAGAGAAGCGCACAGATGAAAAATGCAAAGGGAAGTGTTGGTTGCTTTGAGCAGAGGGGAAAGTAGGAGGAGGGAACAGTAATTGCAAATGTAATTGGTATTGCATAGCCTTTAAGGCTGGGAGTAGAACCTGATACAGAGGGGAAGTGCCAAGAGGAGAATGGACAAGGTAGTGGTCACATACCTGCTGTGCAAGAAATCTGCTTAAATCACTGTTTAGAGCTGAGTGCCACAAAACTGTCACTTGAAGTGCTCAGTTCCCTAGAATTAAGTATCTTAAAGCAGGTTTTTCTTCCCTTAGATATGAAAGCTTGCAACTTAGAAAATTCATCTCATTGTGTAGCATTTACAGAGAGTCCTGTGCTGCCAGTGGCTTTTGTATGCCCATAACCATTCTGGCTAGAGGTAGGTCATATCTTTCTTAGCAAATAATTTCCAGACAGGAGAACATGCTCAGAGCTTGCTTCTTTGGCAAAGGAGGCTGCTCTGTGCCCAGCTTTTCCTTCCAAATGTGTGTTCTTGGTATCCGAGCAAACAGTGCATTTAGGTGCAAGACTGAAAGGGTGCAGTCTCACATGGAGACTCATAATATAAGACCCAGATGTGGTTTTGGGTCTTATCAGAACTGTGCTCTACCTCCTCCCTTCTCAAAGCACACACGTGTTTGCATTGGTATAGTGCAGGCTTCAAAACTCCTGATAAAACAGTGGTGAGTGTCTGGCTAGTGATGCCTTGTCAACAAGAAGAAAATGAGTACTTAAATGACCTCCTGTTTCCCATTGTCCATGTCTACTGACATGGTACATCCTGGGCAGGGAGGGAAATGCAAGCCAGTTTCTGGGGTGTGTGGCATACCTACACTAAAAGAGTCTGAAAAATTAGGATGGTGATTGGTTTGTAGGAGAGTCAAGCAGTCAACTTCTGCCCTGTCATCTTTGTTGCTCTGAAGGTAGCACTGCCCTCTACCCCTCCAGGCAGCTGCTCCTGGCACTGCTAATCTGCATTGTCCAGCAGTGGGGTAATGGAATTCTAAAGTCCTGCCCCATTTTGCAGCTGCAGCTGGCTGCACCCTGGCCTGAGCTGAGGTTGTCTGTGTCAGTGCTGTTCTGTTCTCCCCATCTGCTCTTTCTCTCAATTCCCTCCCCTGTGCCTCTGTGGGATGGGGGTTTCTGTTTGTGCCTGTGGTTTGTCTGTCAGTGTTCCTGGGGTGGTGCTGTGGGGCAGAGGGAAATGAAGCTGTAGATGAGGGAACATTTGCTGGAGGAGTCTTCCAATCGTAGTACACATCCCAGTCTGCACATGCAGTCAACCAGAACCATGCTTCTTCTGGGGGGGTCTGTGCATTACAGGAGGCAGAGGTATTGGAAGGTCTCAGTGTGCAGGGAAACACGCAAGGGCTTACAGACTCTTGGTGACAGCTGCCAAAGATGGACATGTTAACGTCTGTGTAACTAGAAGTCAGCAGGAGACAGAAAAAGCTCTTCTGTGTGGGGTTCAGAGCAACCTCATCTCTAACCTATGAGCTACTCGGAGTCTTGTGTTTGTTTGGGTACTTTTGTTCCTGGTTGTCCTGAATGAATACTTTTGATTTTGGTTCTTTTTTTTCTCCTAACCTCTCAAAAAAAAAATCTGCAAGAAGGCAGTATTTTCATTTCTGTAATTATTAGTGATTATTATTCTGTGATAATAACAATAATACTGAAAACAAAGCATATTCTCTGGTGTGGTTGCGTTTGGGTATTTTGCTTTGGTACCCAAAAATGCGTTGGCCTACATAAAGACAAGTTGCTCCATCCAGGTGTGTGAGCCATCTGTAATGTTGGATTGGTTGTGTCTTTCAGGTCAAAGCCACCGGACAGGAGCTCTTTCAGCAAGTTTGTGATTTAGTGAAGATTAAAGAGCCTCACTTCTTTGGCCTCAGCATTGTTAAAAGTAAGCAAACTCAATGCACGAGCAAGTGACTTGGCAAACATCCACAGACCCGCTTGTGTATTTACAGTGTGTGCATATATACACAGTGGCTGTGCCTGCGGGGCGAATTTGATTGTAATAAGGTCACCAAGTATGTAGATTATGCACAGCCTTCTCAGAGCTCTTTTGATCTTTGGTATGTGGGCAGACAAATTGAGTGAAGGGGGGGCTTTTGTTCTCCACCTTTGTTCTTAGATTCCACCTCTTTGTGGGGCTTTCTTTCTCTCCTGTAGTGGGAGTTGCTAGTCAACATATTTGTTGCTATATTCAGAACTATAGGTATTGAACAGGAGGTGAATTTTAAAAGGACTTTGGGACTGAAAGTGTTACTTATCTTCTGAAGTCACACACGAAGAATGTAGCAGTGGGGAGGAAACTCAAATAATTGTAAGGGACTGAATGCATGTGTGGGACACATTGGGTTTTGAAATGCCACATGGGAAATACAACACTTCTTAGTCCATGAATTAGAGTCCAGTCTGCATGGTACTATGGCTTAATACTGGCCAGGAAATGGTGTTAAGATGATGCCTTAAAGAAGAAAATTGATACAAGAGATCACATTTCTCGTATGGTATGAGCATTTGCATTCCCTCCCACACCCCAACTCTTAGTAATTAGAAATGGATCTGTTGTCTTTTTTATCCTCCCTCCCTCCATTTCCAAAAGCACTGACTTTTGTCTCCTCCAAAAACATTCTCAAGTGTGTTACTTACCACTGAAATTCTAGATACTTAATTGAAATGACAGTAGTCCATTATAAGTCCTTCTAAATAAGGTTTCTTTTGCCTCCTTATGAATATGTGTGATAAAATAAGGGGTTTTTTGAGTTTGTCTCATTTTCATTATGCTCTCATTCTGTAAGAACTGCTTTTTTTGAGTGCAGCACTCAGACTGAGGGATAACCTTATTATCTCCAGAAGGTTTGTACAGTCTCCAAGAGATTCCATAAACCTAATATACCTGTGCTTAAACCAGTGTAGTTTTTTTTTTTTTTATGTGAGGAAGACCTGAGTGCTCATAACTTTTTTCACACATCAGCTGTGTTTCTGAGTCCTCCCCTTTGCCACGGGTTTTAACATCAGGTCTTGCCTATTCCACTTGCAGGGCATTCTGCCTGAAATTGGAGCTCCTGTCCTCTCCTGTAAGACAGGGCAATTTAATTCTTTTTTTTTTTTTTTTTTTTTTAATTCTTCTCCTGTTCTTCCTGTGTTCCTTTCACGTTTTTCCCCCCCTTTGCATGTTTTTTGTTTCATATTTTCCATACCCTGCTTTTTCCTTCCCTCACACTTTTCTGTGAAGCAGTTTCCTTCACCCTGTCAAGCACAGGGGTTCTGGTCCCAAAATACCCTATTGTGGCAGGTGCCTTTCAACGTGTTGGAAACACATTGTAACCACCGCATCCCAAACAGCATAATAAAGCTGTTCTGACTCTACTTTAGAGTATATTGTCCACAGCTTTAAGTGGGAACAGTCTTCTCTTTTCACAAAAGTATTCTTCCTTTTTAGAGCAGCTAATTCTTCCAGAAAGCTCTTAAAAAGTCAAGGAAAAGAGTTTCAGGAGTCCAGCAGCCTGAATTTCTCTCTCTTTTTTTTTTGTTTGTTTTGGGGGTTGTTTGTATTCCTGAAAGGAAATATTTTTTCTGTTCTACAACTTGATTTCCTCTCCTCCTTGCCTTGGCCAACAGACTGGGGATCATCTCCATTGCTGCCCATGGTAGCTGAGGTCTTGCTTCCATAGCAAATGTAGCACTCTGAGTCTGGCATTTGGAAGTAGCCTTTAAGGCATTGCCTGCTTCTCAGAGATATTTGACTTCATGCCAAGCTATCATCTCAAGAAAGGGAAGCGCTCAGGTCAGGTTGTGGGGAGCCCTGGGTAAGTTTTGCCTTCCCAGGGTTGCTGTGTGGGTACTTAGCCTTGGCTGAGCAGTGAGTCAGTGAACATCCCACAGAGGCTGTGATCCCACAGAGGGGGACCTGGGCCTGGCCTGTCAGGAAAGGCTGAGTTAGGTGTCCAAAAAATGGAGAGGAAGCATCTACATTTTTGAACAAAGTAATCCTCTTCTGCATTGTGCTTTCACCTCTGTGCTGCAGCTCTAAGAAGACATTTTTTTAAAGAACAGCCACTCTGTTTTAATAATTATATCTTTCCTTGTTTCTTAATGTGTCTTTCTTTTTGGTGATCTGATACTACCACATGCAAAACGAGGTATTCTAATCCACCTGCATCCATTACTTTGCTGCTAATTTGTCAACAAAACCCTGACTGTCAGCAGTAGCAAGAGAATGAAAATTAAAGGATTTCTACAGAACTGTAGCCAATCACACTGCATGGATTATCTGGATTAGGAGCCCATTTGACCTGCAGATGTTGTACAGATACACTAATGCTCAGTTGGTCTCATAGTAAGTATGTGTGTGAGGGGGAGAGGCTGGGGTCCTTAATCATAAACAGAAGTTTAACCCATAAGTGTGGCAGAGAGGAAAACGGCACTGCAAAGCACCGTGCAAACTGCAAACCCTGAATGCTGTGAGATCTGAGTTGTAGGGCTTGGAGCATGTTTCCCAGCATTTGTTGCCTAAGTATGTTGCCTTTTCTTCTGACTGTTGCAGATGCTGAGGGCAAGCATCAGGATGAAGGGTAACAATAATGGTGTCAGGATAGAATTTTTCATCCCTTCTGCTTTTGAACTTTTTTGTTGTTCTCAAGAGGAAAACCACTTTAACCAAATATATTTGGAGAGAAAAAACTTGTGTCTATAAGAAGTTGATTACTTTGAAGATCAAGTTCAGGAATGTGCATTAATGGGAGGTCCCACAAACCTTGGGACATGTTGCTCTTCTAATTTTGTCATGGATCATCAGGCAGGCTATAGCTTGCATGCTCCTGCTGCTGAAGTGCTTTTTTTTTCTTCCTTGGAGTTTGCTCAGTGAAAGATCCTGCAACCCTGCCAGGTTCAATCTGGTTCCATAAGCTTCAGCAGCTGGGTCTTCTATGGCAAATCCTCCTGTGGGGTCAACCTTATCTAGTGCCCTGCAGGAGGTTTCCCTCTTGTTATCAGAAAGTGTGTGCAGCAACATATTCAGTCTTCTAAAACAAAACTGATTGTCAGCAGACAAAGAACAGCCAGGCTTCCTTTGTTGTTCTAATGTAGATAGATCCCTTCAATCCTGGATTTTGGGCAATGCCTTTCTAGGAGCAAACTTTGCTTGACCTAAGGAGATGGAAGCCTTCAATTGGGAAGGAGCCAGACTGCAGCTCCTACACCCTTCCACTGTCTCTGTGTCCTTCTACGAATTTTTCAGGCTGGCTTGCTTACAAAACCAAACCCCTTTGCTTCAGCTCCCCTGCCTCAAGGATCATATTTTGGTTTTTACAGCTATGGCTGTTCACCTTGCCAGGCCCATGCTTCCCAGCATGTGCTTAGCAAGGAGCTCAGTGATTAACTCTGCCAAAACCACTCTGTCTCCAGTTAACTCTTCTACATTTGTATATCCTCCACTACTGAAGTTCATGGACAGTATATGTTACCATGGTATCTTTATATTACATGGGTATCTCTTATAACAAAGGGTCTCTCAGAAGACAAATAACAAAAGTTCTCTGAAATACCTTATGATGATTTCTGCACACCAGTCCTTCCTCACTATCCCTACTTCTTGCCTGCCTGCTCTTAAATCTGCTTGCATAGTTGAATCTCCTTTATGAATTTCTCCTGTATCCTAACCTAAGGTACAACTCTATTACAGTGAGTTTGGTACCTCAAATGAGTTAAATGCAATATAAGAAAAACATGCAGACATGTACCACCCAGAGGGAATTACAGGGGTTCAAATGTCCAGGGAGTATAAAGTACTCCTTTAAAAGACTTACATGGTCTCTTCCTATGAAGGCAATTTTTTCCCGTACCTGCTACCAATT
The DNA here is from genome assembly GCA_013400915.1 of Pardalotus punctatus. Lineage (NCBI taxonomy): Eukaryota > Metazoa > Chordata > Aves > Passeriformes > Pardalotidae > Pardalotus > Pardalotus punctatus. Next base: position 1,023,098 of record VZTX01020016.1, on the reverse strand, counting down.
GTCTCTCCTTTGGCATCAGTACGACATTCAGCCAAGTGCTTTCCTGCCTGAGAATTGCAAAGGGTTTGTTTGCTCCTGGATGAGCAGTGCTGGAAATGGTCCTGCAACTTTTCTTGTGCAGAAGAATTCCCCGTGATGCTGCCAAAATCTGAAGATCTTTGTCTGGGCATGCCTTGTTGCTAAATGTGATATGCCAACATAAAATTCTTGCAGTACCTATCCATTACCAGGAATGACTGAGCCTTTAGCTTAGTGTTCAGATCTCAACACTTCCTAACAGCCACAGGATCATATTGTCTCCTTTCATGCCACCCTCCATATGCCTTGTGTCCATCCCAGGTAAAGTGACCTCAGCCGGGACCTCCCTTGCTTTACTCTGAGCCTCTTGTCATTCTTCTCTTCACTTGGGATACTTGTACTTTCCAGCTAAAATTAAAAACATAAGGTTGTCCTGAACTGATTTATGTTAGTCCCTTTAGTAAATTAATCAACCAGGTATCAGAAAGTGGACAACATTTCTTTCTATTGGCTTGAAAGGTAACAGCAGGAGCATTGAGAAGTTATGTAGATGTGGTGGGAGCAGGTGCCATATAGATAATGATTTTCCCAGATCACTAACACTTGGAAGTTTGGGGAGATCCACATGCAAAAGGAGTGTGTAGCCAGCTCTTCAATAAACAAACAAAAAAAATCCATGCTGGTGTTCAGGTTATGTGAGGTGTACAGCATGTGTTGTGAGGTGTTTTTTAGTGTGGGGTGTATTAGTTGGTTTGGTTTTTTTTTTGTTTTTTTTTTTTATTTTAAAGTTTCAGCTTTCCCCTAAGCCCAGCATCCCTCTGTCCTGTTCCTTCTCTCTTTCCTGTTGCACCTTAAGGGACGTAGTGGTGTTGTCATAAAGCTTCTTGAAGCATCTGGCAGAAATTAAGCACAATAGCCAAGGATAATTTTTCCGTTCTCTTTGAGGTGGAAAATGCTTCTGTGTGGAAGTCTGGCTTTGCACTAATTCGTATTTTATTTGAATCCTATTCTTCTGGACTGTCTAGTTGTATTACTAAAATATACTTCACTCAGCCAAATTTGTTAATGGGATATTCCTGGCTGCCTATGGGGCCTAAACTCTGTCTCTTGATAGGACACCTCTGGGTAATTTCTTGTTGCTCCTAGCCCAAAATAAGCATAGGAAGAGAACAGGTTATTGGCATTCACCATTACTTAGCTTCTATGCAGAAAACTTACTTTTTATAAAAAATGAGATGAGGAGGAACTGGTTAATGCAAAATAATGGCCTTTAGGTTAACAATTACTCAGAACTGACTTGACCCGGTATTGCAGCCATAATTTTCTATTGCCATTTTCCCTGCAGAATAAATAATGCCTATTTTAAGTCTGCCTCACTCATTGGAACTGTGTCACTTTTTTCTAACTGGGACCTGGCCCATTATTTTTTTGCAACAATGCATGTCCTGTGTTTTTTCAAATATGAAAGATGTGCTAAACTAATTTTGTAGAGTAGAAGCAGTGAATATTTTTCATGTCTGGCAACCACTTAATTTGAAATGTGACTTTTACAGCATAAACTTTCAATTTCATTTGAGAGCTCTTATAGGTGAAATCGGGAGAAATGTATAAATTGCCTTATTGCAAAGGAGCTGACTGTCCAGATGCATTTCTTGGGATTGCAGTGCAGTGCATTGGTGTGTTGTGCCAGGTCTGGTATCTGTACACACATACATGAGAGAACCTTTTAAGAGAAGCTCATGTATTTGTAAGATCACCTACAATGCTGAGATGAGATTCATGAACTCGATGTCAGTAGCTGCAGGTGGATGAGAGTGTATTTGCATGTGTGCATGCTTCTCAGTCATCTTCTTAGTACCTTTCAGTTGTCCTTCAGCTGAGGCCAGTGAAGCAATGACCGTTTGTACATGCTGAGTATCCAGCCCTGTTTGGATCCACAAATCAAATTTATTCTTCCCTGGAAAGGTGGCCATCTGTGCATTTCTATATTGTCCTTTACAGCACTGGTCAGAGGAGCTGTGGTGTGGTGCCCTCATATCTGTTTGAGATGCTTGTTTTCAAAGCAGACACAGTTTTAGCATCTGGCAAAAGATCTTTTAGGTTTCATCACAAATCCAGTGTAAGTTTAAAAAAAGCCAAAACCATCCGCAAACTAGTAGGGCTGCAGAGAGAAATACCTCTTTGTTTTTGTAGGTGGAGGCTTACATTGCAGGTTGACATTCCAGCAGTATTAACTTCATTAAGGCAGGAATGCAGTGCTGCATTCTTGCATGGGAGGGAGGATGCTGGGCTGGGGAGGAGCAGGACCCCCAGGGAGAGATGATACTGTTGGGTGTCCTGCTATAGCCTGGGTTCTTCTAGTTGTTTATGTGCACCTCTCAGCAGGCCTGGTAATAACCTGGAGTCCTCAGGTATGACATCTGGACCCTCACAAAACATCTCTCCAACCTAATTAACATGACAGATAAATAGGTGGTGTGGGTAACAAATGGCTTTACTATGGTGTAACTGTTCTGTCACACTTTTTCCCTTTCTGATTTAGTGTTCAGATGTGATGGGATTATTCAGGACATGTCACTGTGCTTGCTGTTGCAATTTTTTCCTCCTGATTGAGGAATAATTCATGTGTTCCTCTAAATGCCTCTGGGCATGGGATCATTTTTAAGCTAGAAAGGAAAATTGTCCCTTCAGCTTGTTATAGCCTTTTAACAAGGTGGCAACTAAAGGCCACAGCGTTGGCTGAGCTGATACAGGCTTCATCCAGCACTGCTGTGCCATCAGGACCAACCCCTGTGCTGTGTGTGGAGCCTGTAGTGGAGTGTTTGCCCTGCTCCAGGAGTGCCAAAGCCCAGGAAGGGACTGGGTGCCATGCTCATGTTATCCCACTGATGCCTTGACGGGCTTACCTAAAACAGGTTAGACAAAGTTAAGAGAATAAAAAGTAGTTAAATTTATTGAAGGGCTTTCAAGGTGCATTTAGGGCAGATAAAGCCCAGTTGAGGGGCTACACCCAAAATGGATACTGGGTCATGGGTTTTTCATACTTTTGAAATTCCGTCCATTTGCATATTAAGCTTTAATCCTCCAATAGCAGCTTCAGGTAATGATGTCAATTACTCCAAGTTTGCCCCCCCCCCAATTCACTGTTGATTATATATCTTGGGGCCTGAGACAGTAAGGTGTCCTTGAGGTTTGAGCTTAGAGGGGAATTGTTTTGTCTAAAAATGCTGGGAACGGGAGCTTATACACGAAAAATACAGAAGCTAAAATCCTAAGGCATCACCACTCCTGTTGCTTGCTGTGCAGTTGATTCCTAAATGAGCTTTTACTTACTTTTATAAAAGCTTTACGGAGTGATGCTTACCAGCTTGGCAGCTGATAAGGGATAGAGACAAGTCTAACATAAACCCTTCTCTCTCTCACTGACAAGGACTTCTGTCAGGATCTTCAAGGCAGCATTATCTGATCTTAATGAACCTAGGGAAGGAAGGGCTGGGGCCTGTAGCCCCCCAGCCATCCTGTCTTACAGGCAGAAGTGAAGAGGCAGGTACAAGATGCAATCTCTATGATAAGAACTCTTCCTCTTCTTCTTGTCAAAACAGCAAAATAACTTCTATATCATCTTCTGTGCTACAGCACTTAAATTCTCACCACTAACACTTTCAGAAATTCCATACAGCTATTTCAATGGTGCTGTTACATACTGTTTTGTTTTCTGTGTGTGATACGTCAAGTAATCACAAGATGTGTAATTACATAAAAAGTACAGCTGCAATCAGTACACTGCAGAAAGGAGCATGGAGATGGAAACAGGAGTTTTTTGGTCATTGTCCTTTTTGTGTCCAGTGTTGGTGCTATTTTACAGAAGGTTTTCCTATTAGGGTGACATGTGGGCCAGTTCTGGATAGCACCAGGTATGGTTTCTTTAATTTGAGGTAGGAGCTGAAGGAGGTAGCAATAGGGGGTTGGTTTGATCGTTTGTTTTTTGAAAGTTAGCAAAGAAAGTATTTGCTGTGTCTGCCTCTGTAAGGATCTGGAATGCTTTGGAAGGGTGGCTGCAAGGTAGCTCAGAGCCCCCTTCAACCCCTGCTATAACACTGGCCATGCCAGTCCTGCATCTGCCATACAGACAAAGTGCAGGCTCTCATTTAGAAATCTGGGCTGGTCTTAAGGGGCAGAAGTTTATTTTGTGAAGGGTTCTTTTTTCCTTTTCTTTTTTTTTTTTTTTCTTTTTTCCCCTGCTCTTTTCATGTCTAAGGAGCAAGCTCTTCATCTTGGCACTTGTGTCACCTGTCAAAACACTGTCCTAAGCAAGATCAAAGAGTAGAGGGACTGGTCAGGTGAATGTGCTCAGCTGGCATTGCTGCTGCAGCCTGAAACACCTGCAAGGTCTTGTCTTTTTTTTTTTTTTTTTTTTTTCCTCAAGAGACTTGAAGACTCAGGAAAAAAATCTTTCACTGGCTGAATTGTTTGTATTTGATAATTGGTAAGCAGTGTTATGAAACATCAGCTTTGAAAGCAGCAGAAAACTCTTTCAAGATGGTGTGCCATTCAGGCTGTGTCTTGTTCACTCTCACTAGGGTGGAGAGCAAGTCCTAGTCCTTTAGTCTTTTGAGACAGGCCAGGTTTCCCTTCCTTTCATTCATCTTTTTCCTATATGAAAGCAGTTGGGTGTGAGCAGGAGACACCAGACCTTCTGAGGAAGGCATTTGTCTTTGGTCCTCTTATTTCTCACCCTTTCAGAGGTTCCCTTTCACATGCAGAGGATGAAACCAGTCAAATACCCAGCTCTGTTCACTTATCCTGTGGTGTACCATGGTGCTATGGCAGAATACAAGCTTGGGTAGGGCTTGCTTGTTTAATAACAATAAAAAACTGAATCTGCTAAGCTGACAGTACAATTAGCTTGGTAAAATTATGTTTCCCTTTTGTAAATGGCTTCTTGATTATAAAGCAGGAGTTTTGCATTTCTGGCTAAGGCATGTGGAAACCTTTAGCTCAGCATCTCTTGAAGGTGTGGCCTTCCTTCTATACTGTCTGGAGTTACACATGTGCTTAAGAGTACTCTGTTTTTTTCTCTGCCCTCTGTGTTCCCTGGTCAGGTTTGTTTCAAAATGTATTGCTTGGAAATAACTCTGTAGAATCATCTAAGTGTTTAATGACTAAAAATTTCTGATTATTTAACATTAAATTATTTTTTCCTTATCTTTCAGATAATGAATATGTTTTTATAGACCTGGAGCAGAAGCTTAGCAAATACTTTTCGAAGGAATGGAAGAAAGAGACCACCAAAGTAAGAGAGGTGTTTCATTTTGGAGGCTGTTGCTTTTTTATTGGACTACACAGTGAAATGAAAACTCTTAAACTAAGGTCCATAAAGTATTTCTTGAAGATGGTCTGCAGAGTACTTTTTAGTGGCAAGATGGAGTGATTTGTGCACAGCTGTACAATTAATTAAAAGAGCTAAACCAGCCCCTTACACAACTTTACTTGAGCAATAGTAACCATATGTTTGCTGCTTGGCTGCTACAGAAGTGGAGGTCAGTTGGTCAGTTTTCCATTTGAACTTAGTCCAGATGTTAGCCTGGAGACCTCATTTTTATCTTTAAGCAAAGCAGCCTAAAATGTCCTTTTGTGAGTTGAAGCTGATGCAGGGGAGATGGCTGGAGCTGTGACTCTTCACAGTGTACATGTAAAAGGACACTGGAGGGAGAGGAAGGATATTTTGTTTGAGAAGAATCCTAGTTCTTTAAGCTAGACAGGCCTGACCGGGGAGGGAAAAGCTGCATGAAATAAAAGCAAGCCTATGTAATTGTTTAATGCTTATCATTCAGACGTGATAATGCCTGTTTGTGTGTGTGGCATTAATAGAGGAGCCATAGTCTAGAACAAAGTATAGCATGGAATTGCTTTCAGATATCTTAATTGGGTCATTATGACTTTTTCCACCTTGCTTAAGGGTTTTCTTTTGCAGAGTAGGCACACTTGCCATTTCTGCTGCTTCAAGAAGATGACTAGTGAGGTTTGGGGATCTCTCTTATCCCCAAGCATGTGCTCTGCTTTTCCCAAACAAGTGAGAGTTACTTCAAAGACAGCCACAGCCATGTGGAGGACTGTCTGTCCAGCCAGTGAGAGCTTCCCAAAGCAGGTGTTTCTGGTTGCCTTGGGATGGGGTATGCTTTGAGGTTGCTTTGTGATTGGATTCTTTCAGCACTTTTCTGGTCAGGGTAAGTGTTGAACCTCTGATGTGATGTGAATCATAAAAGGCTGAATGAGTTGCCATTGGCAATACTACAGTCTGAGATTAGTTAGGCTGTTGGACTGGGTTAGCTGACAAGGATTTAATTCCTATGAAGAGGTTTCGGGGGAAAGCCCAGTCCAGCTGATAAAATAGGGTGAACTGTGAACATGTTCCGGAAATAAAATGGAGATATTTGCATGATCAAGAAGCTGCCTGCATCAGATGTGGAGGACATGCCATGTACCTTGTCCCAGTAAAATGGATCTGACCAGCAAGGCCCTGGAACTTCCTGTGGGAGCAAAGTTACCCCTGTGAACATTAAAGTGGCAAAGTAGGAAAGATGAGAGAATGAGAGCTAGTACGATGTTCCTTTCTTCTTTTTCCCCTTTTTTCTTTTTTTTCTCCTGTTTAAATAAGCCTGCAAGTCGGAAAGATAGGCTGTAGTTGAAACAGCAGGATTCATGCTGGCTTTCTTCTAAGAGCCCTCCTCAGTATGAAGCAGACAGCAACATTGCCTGTTGGTCTGTGGCTGCAGGAATGTGTGAATAACTAAACACGAGCCCTGCCAAACAAAAGGCACGGAGCTGAAACCAGGCTGGTGCGCCTCAGCCGCAGGCAGTGGCTGCTGAACATGGCAGCGTGTGTCCTTGCTGAGCGATGTGGTGAGGTGCAGGGATGGCTGGTTGCTCCTAGGAGTGCCCTGGAAACGCCACAGCCGTGCCAGCGTGGCACGCTGCCCTGCCGCCTTGCCTGGCGCTCTGTGGGAGGCTGGGTTAAACTTGCTGCGTTCAGCACAAATGTGTCTGTGGTGCTGCCAGGTGCTGAGCTAGCTAACTCTGGACCAGCCTGGGTGTCCCCAGGCTACACTGGGACTCTTAGACCAGGTCATCCCTCCTATCCAAAAATCTTCTGCTCTTCCTAGGATATTTTGTTGTTCAACCTGTCTGAATGTTTTTTGATGCCTCATTGTCATGAGCCTCCAAGACAATCAGACTCCCCCCTAAAACTTGCCAAGAGCTAAGAGTAGAAAATGAAAAGCAGTATGGGGAGTGAACTTGGGAGAAAAGAACATTACCAGACGGGGTTACAGGAATTTTGGATGCTGATCATAACTTAACTTGTCTTCTGTCTTTGCTCTAGGGGACAGAAAAATTCAGCCCTCCGTTTGTTGCGTTCTTTAGAGTACAATACTATGTAGAAAATGGAAGAGTAATAGGGTAAGTTCCCTTCTGGGGTAATTACTGTGTTTTAAATTATTCAGTGTGTTCTTAAAATGCAAGAAAAATAATGTTCCTTTGTTAAGATCATCTCTGTGAGCTCATCAAAATAAGCTTAAAAAATCTGCTTGAGTTTGTTGTTTTTTTTTTTAAGACCTTCACAGACTTCCTCACTCAGCCATGAATGTTTTCTGCCTGAATCATACTCCATACTGCTTTTCCATCTGTGTTGAAAGAGCAGGTTGAATGACGACATTATCAAAACACAATTAGCACTCTTTTGCTTGTGTCTTTTGGTTGTATGCAAAGGATCAGGTGAATATACCAGAAATAGTTATTTATACTCCAAAGCACATGTTTTAGATCTGCTTTTTGTATTTGAGCAGTGCTCTGTGCAGTCCACTCCTGGAAATGGACTTTTGTACATGGATAAAAGAAATTACTTCTTAAGTTAGAGAGTTTTGCATTTGTAGTCCATTCACATGGAATATGGGCTGCACTCAAAACAGCACCACCCTCACCCATGGTACAGAACAAAGGATGAGGTAGTTAAAAATGAACAACTGACAGAGTTAATTTACATCAGCACTTCTGGTGTGGCTTTGTCCCCAGGGCAAGCCAAGGGCTGGGATCATTTAGGTGGATTAAAATATTTACCAAATTTTTGGCATTTGTTCTTGTTTTGAACAAAGCTTGTGGTTTTCTATGTTTTCTCTCTCCACAGTCTTTCATTTTTGGATACAGGGGACTCTTATGGAGTCTGTTTGGCTGATAACTGTTTTTTATTTCATTTTGCTTTCTTGGTACAAAGGGAAGTTACGTATCGTTCTGCCACTCCCGAGGTACATATCCTTCACCATCACAGGCATCTTTCTCTTGCACTAGTAGTTTAATTGGAGAAGTTTGTGGAGCCATGCAGAGGTAGTTACCTGGCCCCTTCAAACTACATATGCACACTTTTACAAGCAGACTGTAGTATCCAGCACCTCATCTGCATGTACATGTCAGCAGCCTGCTTCCCATGATCTCTGAGGGCAGGGGGTGTGTGGGTTATCAAGGCTAGGCCATAGTTATGCCTTATCAGACAATCCCTGTTTAGCAGCTTCAGGAAGAAGACAAAAACAGGCCCAGGGCTCCTGTGTCTTTTGATCTACCTTACCGGGAATTAGCTGTTGAAAAGTATCATGAGCCTAAGGCAAGGTGAAACAAAAAAGCAATGCCAGGTTTAGAGGGCAAAGGAGGACAGGTGTGCAAGAAACAGGAGTGGGAATCCAAGGGAGTTGACTCTCCTGGCTGCTACAGGCTTTCCAGGGAAACAGAAGTGCTTGATTGTAGTCAGTCTCCCAAACAGGTGTGATGTGATTTTTCTTTCATCTACCTTCTGCCCTAACTTCTTAGATCTCATGCTTCTCAAGATGGAAGCTACCATTTCTCATGTTTGTACAACACTTAGTGGGAGAAGACCTTGATCTTGGTTTGGTGCTTGTTATACACACAACTGTATCAGGGTAGCATTGGCACATCAGACAAGTCAAAATTTAATCCCTCTTCTCAGCAGGATGATGTTTTTAAGAGCCTTATCTGAACTTTCTTGAAGTAAATTTGCCTTTGTCTTGCAGTGATAAAGTGGCACGGCAGCTCTACTACTGCCATCTCAAAGAGCAAGTACTTATGTCTCATTGCAACCACAAAGAAGAAATCTACTTCTTGCTGGCTGCCTACAGCTTACAGGCAGACTTGGGCAACTACAGGGAGAAGGTCCATGCTGGCAAATATTTTGAACCTCAGGCTTATTTCCCACAATGGGTAAGTTTGGGGGGTAGCTTTCTACCAACAGATTATGCACACAGCAGGAGCTGTCAAGGTGGTACCTATCTGCAGCCAAGTGACTTCCCCATCTCCCACTGCAATGGTCAGGCAGATGGGTAGAGTGTCACCCTGAAGTTCCCTCAGGAGATAGCTCCTGTCTTTCTACTGGATGTAGGTGCACATTCCTGGGCTCACTCACCAGTGAGGTGGGTGGTGCATCCTTCCTTGGTGAGGGAATGTGTTGGTGTCACATAAATAACTCTGACTGCACAGCTGTCTTTGTTTAATTCTTCTATGGCTTAAAGGGTTGTGTGTTTCCAGTAGCACATCAGCAAGAGCTGCACAACCCAACCCAAGCTCTCCAGATAACCTCAGGGCTGCAAAGTCAAGTCCATTGCCCTTTGTTCCCATCTCTGTAATGCTTGCCTCAGGGATGGATAGATTCAAACCGTACAGGGTAGTACTGCTGTGCAATGCCTCTGGTGCTTGCTTTGTCATTAATCTCTGTCTCAAGTGCAATAAGAGGAAAGGGAAAGGGTTTATGTGTTTGTTTATAAGCATGTGCATGTGACCTGGGCCCTTCAACACTTACAACCAAGAGCTGATTTAGTTGTCAAATGAAGGCAAATTAGTTAAGGCTGTTAGTTGACTACTTGTCACAGGCAAGTTTCATCTCCCCTGCAAGATGGCACTGTCCCCTGCTTTGGGGAGAAGGTTCAGAACAGTGACAGGACTTCTCTTGGTGAGGGAAGACTGATCATCTCTTTCATGGACAAATCCTAGCCTACTTGCCTTGCTGTGCAGCAGTGTGCCTTTCTCCCAGATAACAGGCCCTCATCCCATGCCATTCTTTGTTATGGGGTGCCTGTCAGGAGGTAGCTGACAAAGGGCTGGAAAAGGTGGGTCTCGTGTGCTGTTTCTGAGGCAGTTAAAGGGCTTATCAGAGACTGTTGCTTGTTTGGCAAACGTTGCAAAGGCCAAGGCAAAGCCTGGCTCACCTGCACTGAGCCACAACCCCAAGCAAGTATGTGCGTGATTTATTACATCATTACAAGCAGCAAAATCTGGCAGGCATGGGGACGCTTCTCTCCCTGCCCCTGGGCTCCCATGGGGAGATAGTGAGCAATCTCCTCCTCCAGCACAATCTCTTCCTCCAACACGTGCTTCATATAATTTGGCCAAGGGCTGCCCCAAGTCTCGTGCCAGTGAGGAGAGGCAGTGCTGCCCTGGGCTGACCCACCCAGCTTTGAACCGTGGAGCTGGCACATCTTTCTGCTGACACTGCGCAGCTGATGGCATTGATGTTGTCCTCCACCAAGGCCAGCCTTCCTTGTGGGAGGGCAGCTAATCTGGCAAGGCATGCAGAGGTGTTAGCAAACAGAGTAAACAAGGGGTTTAATATGAAATGTAAGTGGGAACTGGGTGGTGATGGGGTCTGGTTGTTTTGCGCCAGGACAGGTTGTTTCTAGTGGGATGTTCTCAGGTACCTGGTGCAATCCGATTTCAAATGCCCCCCAATGTGGGGGATGTTGTGAAGTGAATTGAGCCAATTCAGCTCGTACCTGTCACTGCCGCTCACAGCCTGAAAGGACCCAGGTGGTCATGGGGGGGAGTTGAGCTGCCCAGTAGCGTTGTGTGGAGAGGACACATGGGCAAACATGGGAACTGGGCACTTGCAGGGCAGGAGCGAAAGGTCCAGTGCAGGTTTTTCTACTGCTTAGTGAAGCCACGTGCCTGCCAACCACTCCCAATAGATAAAAAAGTACCTTGAGAGATAGTGTTATCCACCCCTTTGAGAATGGAAATGCTAAACAAGCCTAATGTGTAGTTTCTGGTCTTAAAAGGAAAACCTAGTATTTCTGCCTGTTTGGAGATGTTGCTGCTGATTGTGTTGGCATGCAGAGCAGTATTTGTTATCTGCCCATAAACATTTATGGATGCCAAGAGTTAGGAAAACTAATTCCAGTACTTAAAAGTGAAAAGAGCTGACATGACCTCTGTAGTCTTGGTCTGTGACAGTTTTGCCACTAGGATCTGTTTGGAGACATCGGTGTGATCTGGGCTGTTTTAAATTCTTATCCTCCAGGGAGGTAGAGGTGAACACGGACTAACATCTTGAAGGAATATATGAACCTCCTCCACCTCCAGTCACTGCTTTGCTGTTGATCACAGCTGCCTCTCATGGGGATTGCTGAAGAGTTGCTGACCTGTTTGTTTTCTTTGCGGTTTAGATAATTGCAAAGAGGGGGAGCGACTACATCTTGAAACATGCCCCAGAGATGCACCGAGAACAGCAAGGGCTGAGTGCTAAGGAAGCCGTGCTGAAGTTCATTAAGGAGTCCTGCCTGCTGGAAGATGTGCCAGTCCACTTCTACAGGCTGCAGAAGGTTAAACAAAGAGCTTCTTATTTTGAACTTCTCTCCCATCATTAATTGAGGGCACCATTGCACTTTTCTCTTTCTGTTTGTTTGAGGGATGGTTGCCTCTGATTCAGAGAGGCCAAACAAATATAAAATGCTCAGCCAATGAGGCCTGTCCCCACAAACAAATCCGTTGCCGTTAGACAGATATAGCTGGAATTTAGTTTTGTTCCTCGGCCAAGAAACTGACCACAGGAACTGCAAAACTTCATTTTTGTCCCTGCCTTTCAGTAGAATCACACCAGGGAAATCAGTGAAGCCTCTTTTTTTTCTTGTTGCAGTTCATTGAAATAATGACAAGAGGTCAGCCAGCTTTCACACAAATGTAATGTAATAACTGAAGGTGATATTGAGTCATTCCAACTTTCATAGCCCCTTCCTTCTCCAACCCTGCCACAGTGGTTGGTGTTTTTTCAGCTGTATGCTTTCTTCAGCAGTTTTGGATTTCTACATTGTTGCTTCTAGACTCCTTACGCAAGCCTACTCAAACATAAGGTGCTTCATTTTCACATGCTAAGAGTGTTTAGATCTACAAATAGGACTAATGAGAAGTTTTATGTTCCACTTAATTGAATATGCAATTAGGAATGGCTTGGTCCTTTTTTCCAAATGGAGATGCTCTCTCAGACTCATAATTAAACTTTTTGGGTTTTTGTGCTCAGTGGGAATTATGTCTGGGAAGTATCCACATCCTTTGAACATATCTAACAGCTCTAGTTACTGAAGAAACATGCATTTTCTAGAGAAAATAATTTTGATCTGTAGTCCAGGCTTAGTTGCTTGCAAACCATAGATGCTCACCTACCTATCTTCTGTCCTCTGTTTTGATTCTTAATGCTGTTAATGATGCAGTCATGAGAGAGTGAGTTACACTTGAATGCCACAGGAAGTCCAGCTGGCAGGACATGATACATTTTATATCTGAAAACACTAAAGCTGTGAAATTGGTTGCTCTTAAATCCAAATTCCTGTCTGACTTGAACTTAGGCATCATGTATTCCTCCATGTGTTGTTTGATCTATAATATGCTCTTATTCCTTCTGTGTGACACAGTTATTTCATTTCATGGTAAGAGGTCCTCCTCCTAGGTGACACCTGGGTCACAAATCACCTGACCAAGTGAGCAGGGCTGCCATGTGAAGGTGTTGATGTGCTGGCTGCCCTGAGATTTCAAAAGCAGTCACTTTTGCCTTAACCACCCTCCTCATGGCTTTCTACTGAGGTTAGGAACTGCACAAGAAAACACAACACACCCCTGTGTCTCTCATTCAAGGAGACCAGTACTGATTTACAAAGCTCTTTGCCCTTAGGAGGCAGAAAATATTTCTTAATGATTTTGAGCTGAAGACATGGATGGCACCAAGGGCAAAGGGTGAGGTAATGTGATGGCACAAGGCTTGTATCTTGCAAGCCAGATGAGGAGAAAAAGTTACAATGTAAAGTTTAAACTCTGTCAGGTCATACATTTTTACCTCAAAATTTTCTTCCTACTTTTCCCCTAGGAAAAAAAAAAAGCATCCCCCTCCCTAACTCTGCTGTGTTACAAGATGCTGATAGAATTATTTTATTATATTTTTTGGTCTTCAAGCAAAAGAATATGATTAGAGACCAAGTATGTCATACCAAGATGCAGCATGGGTTAAAAGCCAGACAATATTTCAACCCAGCTACAAACATGTAAAACCACCTGCTCCCAACACCAAGATTGAATGTTGGAAGGAAAGTCCCTGTAACTGGGCATTGATTAGCTCCCCTCCACCCAAGGGATACCTAAGATCTAGCAAATCCCTCGATGGGAATAGCAGTGCTGTGACAAGGAGAGGAGGCTGGGTTTCCCTTCTGTTTTGGGCTCTCTGTCACCTGGAGAGCAAGAGTGGTGCAAGCTTATGGGCACAGCAGAGACAGCACATGGTTACAAGAGAGGTTACAAGGTACCTCTGAGAGCAGTAATTCTCCATACTCTCAAATCACTAAAGCTACAGGATTCCCTGTCCAGGGCAGCTAGGACATATGCTGGTGAAATGCCTGAGCCTCCCAGCATGAGGGGATTTTAGGTGTAGATATTTCAGGGGTCAACAAGGCAAGGTGCACTTTACAAACATAATAAAAACCAAATGAGCTGATGGCATCTGCCCGATGAGGCGTCCTGCTACCTCTACTGCAGTAGGTGCCAGAACAAGAGTGTGGTCTTTGTAGATTAACCTTTGACTCTTCTGTTCTTTTAGGATAAGAAGGAGGATCGACCGACAGTTATCCTGGGCCTGACCCTGAGAGGAATGCACATCTATCAGGTAACAGACTGCTGTGAAAGCCTTCTGGTGTAGCATTAACTCTGCCCTGTTCCCTTTACTCCCCCCTCACTGTGGCTCCTCTGCCTCCCTGGCGAACACCAGGCTCCACATATCTCAGATTCTTGGTTGTTTGCAAATTCTTTGCACATCGCTGACTCCACCCTGTACCTGCCAGTCCCTGTGTCACTCTGAGTTTGATGTGTTGCAGGAGGTGAATCACGTTCGCCAGCTCCTCTACGACTTTCCCTGGTCGCACATTGGGAAGCTGGCCTTTCTGGTGAGTATGACGGAATGGAGGCCATCTGCCAGTGGCTGTCAACCTGGGACATGGCAAAGCTCTCAGCCTGCCTGTGCTGCCACATCAGGTCCTGTCACTTGCATGCACAAGACCGCAGCCATCTCTGGTAGCCATGTGGCTGAAAATGTGTTCCTGCTCATTTCTCTGGCATCTCTCCTCTTTGTGTAGGGCAAAAAATTTGAAATCCAGCCAGATGGTTTGCCCTCTGCACGGAAACTGGTTTACTACACGGGTTGCCCCTTCAGGTCACGGCATTTGCTGCAGCTACTCAGCAACAGCCACCGGCTCTTTCTGAATATTCAGCCAGTGTTGAAGCAGATCCAAAAGCTGGAGGAGGCTGAAGGTATGTTAGGCAACACCCAAGTGAATTTGGTAAGGGGAAGAGTACAGCGTGTTAGTCTCTTCTGTTGTTTCATGGTGACTGCTCTTATCTAATTAATGGTGTTTCTGCCTTATCAGGGAGGCAGTGATAGAAACAGAGGTGTTAGATTTGTTTCAAGTCCATTCCTAAGAAGTGTTTATGGCTCCGGCATTGTAGGCAGTGTTTGTGTGAGAGCACTAGAGGGGTAATATCTCCTCTTAAGTGGTTTCTGTCTTTCTCTTCAGTGGGGTTAGAGCAGTGGCCTTGAACTGTGTGGGTGCAGCCAGTGGCATGTGCAAGTCACCTGTAGAAAGGCTCACTGATCAAGTGCCTGTGGGCAGAAGGCCCTAGGTTGTTTTGTGTCTATTCATGTCTCATGGATTTCTTGACCACCCTCAGCACATACAAGTCATGGGAGAAATAATAAATCATTAATAAATGCCAGTTGCAGGAATTTTGTTCTTATCTGACGTCACACAGTGGTGGGTGTTTCAAGAACCAATCAATGCATTCTTTTTTAAAGACTGAGCACTTGTATTAACTAAGCAATTCCCTTTTTTTTTGTTTGCTCTTGTTTTGCTTTGTTGTTATTGACCTTCACTCTGAAATCTACTGTTTTCAGTATCTTAACTGCCTCTACCTGCCTGTTCTAATTTGGGAGATGCTGGGTTTACTGCGGGTATGACTAATTCTTTTACAACCATCTGAGCATTGCAGTATCTGTTGAGCAAACAAAATACAAAGCTGTCCTGGTATTTGTTCAGTAGCTGCAGCAGTTGTTTCTTAGTTGTTGGCTTGTGCCAACAGAACTTCCTGAATATATTTGCTACCCTTCCTTAAAGTTCTCCCTGGTTTCTCCCTTCTTTCTTCCTCAGAGAAGAAGCGCTACCGGGAGTCCTATATCAGTGACACTCTAGACATGGACCTGGACCCATGCGACAAGAACTCCCGTGGCAGCGGGAGCAGTGGGGGCAGCCACAGGGATAACCGCCTCTCGCGCCAGTCCACGGGGAGTCACAGCAGCTCCCACACCTCGGGCATCGAGGCTGACTCCAGGCACCGCGTGTCTGTGGAAATGTCGGTGGATGAGCCCTTCAGCATCGACCGGGTGCATAGGAAAGAGAAATCCTGCAGCTCAACCATCAGCTACGGTAGCTCTGGCATTGACAGTGGCAGCAAAGGGCGGGCTGAAGATGACACTCAGGATAATGGTAAAGAATTTGGACATGTGAAGCAACTTCTAAGCCTGCTTTTGTCTTCTCCTGCAGGAGAAGAGGGAGTGAGAGACTATATAGCAGCTTGGAGCATGAGTGTAACGCTAACCATTCTCCTGCTGCTCTCTTCCTCCTAGAGCTTGAGCTGGCAGTAGATGAGCCAGAGGAGATGCCTGTAGATGAACCTTTAGAGGGAGACCAGTTAGAGGAGGCCACTGTGGGAGAATCTGTTGAATCCCTGCCTCTAGATGCTGCTAGCTGCCAAGGTGAGATGGCTTTCTTCTGCTGCTCAGTGCTGTTCTTTAAGGCTCTAGCAACAGGCATCATCTGAGGGATTTAAGAAAGCTGTTATCTCCTTCCAAACAGCGGCCAGTGCTACTTACTGCTCTACTGCAACAGGATCTGCAGGCAGCTCATCTAGAGGTTAAAGGCCACCATTCTGTATTGTACAGTGCTGCTCTCCTCTGTGCTCCTCAAAGTCTCCCTTTGCTAGATGTGCCAAGCTTCTATTCAGTTAATGACAAAAAAATAATTGAGGTAAACCTTTCGTAGTGAAGGAATATGCTTTAAAGTTTTGTATGCCACAAAACAGCCAAGGGGTTCAACCACAGAATAATGGGATGCTCACATGAATTTGTAGGTAAAGTTTTGTGGCTTGTGATACAGGGAATGCTAGGCAACAGGGTTATGCAGGAGCTATCTAGCCTTAATACATACAGCCTTTATTGCAAAGCAAAAAGGGTGGAAACGGGCAAGTTGGTAAGAAACCATTTTCTTGAAAGTTTTTAAACATTGATCTTTAGGGCCAAAAATGAGTACTTGTGAGCAAAAGTCCTGGAGCATTGAGAGTGCATAATGATGTATATTTATCTTTAGAGGATAGCACTGCTTGAATGTGGCCTGTGAGAACAACTTCCATTTTTTACAGCCCACAAAACCTCAAACTTGCAATGCTTTTCACTTCCCATTTCTCCTTTGCAGCTATAAATCAGGAATCACTGTCTGTGGTGCAAGTCACACTAATCAAAATGAGAGGCCAAAGTGTGGAATCTCTTCACCAGGTAAGGGAGAGGATACTCAGCAGGAGGGCATTGAACCAAGGTCTAGTTTAATGGAGACAGCTGTAAATCAGGAGGCCTGGATTAGTTTGAATTTGACTGATTTTTACACGGTGTAAGCAAAACCAGCTGCTGGCCAGCTACTCCTCTTAGGAATAGGATAAGAGCAGCATTTGGGTTCAGAATAGTATAGAAAGGTTTGGAGCAATCAGCAGGGAGATCTTGCAAGGCAGTTATTGCCTACCTTAGGTTTCTGGATGTGACATGGAAAATCAACCACTTCCAGGTTTTCAGTGCAATACAGAGCAAAGACCATCTATGCAGTTTGGATGTGAGTTGCAAACTTGATCATCTTCCTGCTCCTGAAGCCAGAAGTAGCTTACATCAGAGCAAAACCAGATGCTCAAGCTCTAGTTATTATATCATTTGTGTGATTATACGCTGTGTGTACTGAAGTCTTTGTTGTCAAGGTTTTCTTTTCATCAGACACTTGAGAAAGGGTAATATATGTGGTCAAGTACGTCATAGAAGAAGTTATATTTGGAATAAGCTTATTAAAATGTCTTTTTAAGGCCTCTTTTCAAAGTATAGCCGTACCCACTGGGGTAGAAATGTGGTTTTTTTGAAAAAAATCCAACCAAACCAAACAAAAACCACAAAAAAGTGCCTCTACCTTTTCTTCTGTCTCTTTATCCAAATTGGCCTTATCTGCTGAGAGAATTCTAAAACTCTGAACAAGGATTTCCATCACTTCTTAGGATTCTTTTTTAATTTTTTCATGCGTTTTTTTCTGGACCCAGTTAAAAGCAATAAGAAATTTTCATTTATCAGCAAAATAGTCCATAAAGGGCTGTAGGAGATTTGAATAAAATCTTGGTTATTTTATTAAAAGCTAAAGACCATACAATGCAAGTCATAATAAATTTATTCCTCTATTTGAGTGGAATACTTAAGAGCTCATGTCTGGAAGTGGGTGTCTTGCTTAAAGCTTTAACTTTTTTAAAGTTACTGCTGTTACCAACACATGCTGTTAAATGATCGTGAGGTATCTGTTTTATAAAAATGGTTCTGCTCAACACAGAACTGTCTATATGATTGCAAAGACCTGGCTGCCACTTTTGTGCATCACATACTTGGTGCCTCCTTAGAAACCCACCAAAACCTTCCTTACAAGGTCATGTAACTAAATGCTGCAGGGTTTCCTTAGCATTGGCCAGGCCATGCAACATATTCCTATTTCTGGGAGTACGGGTGAGCCAGCCACAGGGTTTGCTTAGGAGAGTTTTATAATTCCCCTCCCATGGCAGTGAGAGAAGTGATATTGGGAGGAAGTTTTCTGTGGTGCTAACAGAATTATCTTGGTTTCAAAATTATATTCCTGAAATTAGCCTTAATATTAGCATTTTAAGAGGTGATTATTAAAGAGGCAGAGCAAGAAAATAATACAAGCAATGAAGTTTGAAATACTTTCAAATGGTCAATAATTCCTTCACAGTGGCTTGTGTAGCAAGGTGGTGCCTCTGGAAATTACTGCTGATTTGTTGCTGCTCTTTATGGAACAATGTTATATAGATTAAACTGTTCATTGCAATTACTGGGTGCTATAACCCATCAGTTTGCATGGTTGCCTTCTGAACCTTCCTGTCAGCTCATTAGGCTTAACTCAGTGTGTTCAAGCAGTTGGGGTAGTTTTGTGTTAAGGGCACTTTGTCCATTTGAGGACAACTGCATGAATCTGCCAAGAAGTGTGAGGTTGTTCAGGTGTCAGTATGTGCCAAGTGTTTCATCCATTTTACTGGACACTGAGGACACAGTGCAGCCAGATCAGGATCCAGCTCAATGTGGCAGGGCAGCTTAATGCACTTGTAATTTCTGACTTGTTCATAGCTCCTTCTTTAAGACAACATCCTTCAAAAGGCTGGTGGGGCTCTTTTGAAAGAGTGGAAGAACAATTTTGGGAAACTTTCAGCATGCATCACCAGCATCCTTAGGCTGTATCTGAGCTCATTGTTTTTATTCGTGTGTGTCTCGCTGAACTGGCAGGTCAGATCGCCCAAAAGCAGGAGCTGCACAGACCAGCACAGCCAGAGTTTGGATGACATCCGCCTGTACAAGCGCCGGCACCCATCACTAAGTGCCACACTGTCTTCAGACACGTCCCACAGCTACACCTTCGGCTGCAGCCTTGAGGATAAGCTGTCTATCTATGGCTGCGTGTATTCCACAGCAGACTGCAAAACCAAGTCTGCCCTTTACGGGAAGCGATCCATGAACTGCCTCTCCTTGGATCTTCTGGGAGAGGACCAGCTCCCAGAGGAGTTTGTGGTGTAATGAGATTGGAGCTCTTCCATCCCAGGAAACAGCTCATCATGGAAATATATACCTCATTAGCACATGTGATGTCACTCTGGTTCTTGCAGGAGATGGTGAGCGGCTTTGTTATTCAGCTCCGTATCAATAAGTGGCATCACTTCTGCAGACCTGGCTGCAGGGCAAATCAACTGGAGTGTAGCACTTAACACTGGCATTGGAAGTGTCTGAGCAGAAAATGGAAGTGGCCTGTGCCATTGGTAGTGACGCAACCAACATAAAAACCAAAAAAAAGTGGACCAAAACTGATGCTGAGCTAGTAAAGCAAACTGTGTCTATATGGATTTATCAGAAAGAAATTTAAAGTTTATGTCAGTTTATGTTCCTGCCTTCCTCTTGTGGTCCATGTCTCTTAATGCTAGTCTACAGATAGTTTGGTTGTCTTCAGTTTGTGCTGCTGCAACACTGCCAACACCTGTCAGGCCGAGATATACTCTGAGCACATTTGGAGGGTTGTGTATGGAAGTGTCTGGCCTGTTTCAGTTATGATGAACACAAGTTGCTTATTTGCTGCACTGGGAGCAAGACCTGCTCTGCCAGGAGTTTATTCTTCTTTTGTTTTTGTTTTGTTGTAAGCATCCAGCCAAATACAATGTATGGTCTTTTTTTTTTTCTTTATTGCAACAAATGGAACTGACTGTCAGCTGTCTACTACTGCTGTGATGCAGATTGGCATTATAGGGAGATAGGGAGGACATAAAACAAATTACTTGGCTGCTTCTGAGAGTACAGAGGGCAAGAGCAGTAATTGACTGACTTTTGAAGAGAGGAGTGTGACTGGAGAATTTGTCCAGGCATGATCACCCCTTGCTTTGATTCATACTTTTATGTTGTTGTTTTCTTTGTTTTTAATAAATCTGTTCCTTAGATTTTTTTTTTTTCCTCTGCTTAGGAGGCAAGTATGGACTGGAGAAAGTCACTTTGTAAGGACAGATAGAGTGACTGTTTCCTACTTAGTCATGGATAGGTCATGCAAATACGCATGTGTGGTGCTGCTGGGCTGATGATGGTGGAATCACAGGGTATTTGTGTGCCAGACCAAGGATACTTGTTTGGTGATCTTGAGAGTGGTGGAGCTGGCTGTGCTGGCTCTCGCTAGGGAAATCATCATAATTATGCTGTTTGATTCAAGCATTTGGTGTGGAAAACATCCTGCTACCTTTTTACATGCAAATAAATGTATGTTTGATTTCTTCCCTTCAATCAATTCCCAGCATAGGGAAGCTTGTACTTGAAGGCCCAGCTTTGTGCCCAGCTTTTGACAGCCTTGTAGGTGTGTTTTGGCAAATTATAGAAGTGGAGGAATACTATTCTGCTGGTTGGGGAAGTGTGTGTTGTGCAGTGTTGGTCATCAAAAGCTGAAGATAGCCTAATTCAGGAAAGGAAGGAAGCCAGACCACAACAAGGAGGGTTTGAGCTGCTATTTTGATAGTGGGCTTGCAAGCTCAGTAGTTGTCTGGTGAATTGCATTCCCATAAGCCATTGAAGTAGCAAATCCATGAAGTCCATTGTCTTGCTACTTCTATGCAAGTGTGGTGTAGAGACAGGGCATGCAGGTGCATCTGCATTTATTGAAGTGGGGTTAGCAGCTCTCCATCCTCTCAGATGAATCCAACACCAAACCCAAGCTGTGTGTTTGAGGAACGAATGATGGGCACAGGCTCAGTGTAGCCATGACTTAATTAACCATGCCATTTGATCACACGGTTCTTTTTTTGTAAAGAACAATTAGGAGCTGTGTGTTTGCTGTAGCCTCTTTTCCTTTTTTTCCAGACAAAGCCAAAATGTCTTTGCAAAGTACTTGAGGTATGTTTACTGCACCCAAAATAAATTCTCCTAAATGGATCTTAATGGGTGAAGGAAATCTAGCTGGCTGCTCTTGAACAGTCCAGTCAAGCCTCCCACTCTCTGTCGCTCCCTGTTACCTGGGTCCTGTTTAGCCATAAGCCACGGGAGATGGGCATGGCCAGGATCCAGGAGGGCAGTGGCTGCACTGCAGGGAACAGCCTTGCAGCAATGCAGGAGCCTTGCTCTTGCAGCCACCACAGAGCTGAAGGGATGGCTCTTACTGCAGGAATGCCTATCCATGAAAAGGTGAGGGGGAGGTCTGGAGTGATGGCCCCGTTAACCTTTTGCTCTCCCACCCATGCAGATATACAGTTACTTGTAGTTCTGGGAATGGTTCTTAACAGGAAAAAAAGGTCAAAATTCAATGGGTATAATTGTTTGGAAAAGTGTCATAAAATGCATGTGCGCCATGTGCACTCTTCTCTCAAAGACAATCACATCCATATTTACTTCAGCCTAACCACGTCACTGAAGTGTTTATTGCCACCAGGCAGCTCACTATTCTGGTTTTGCAGTTACCAGGCGTCCAAAATGTTTGGTGAAGTGCTGTAATTCTGCTGCCGCTGGTTACAAAATACACCAATGCCTGAAAACAGTGTAACTGACTCTTTCATGAGCATCCACTGCGTTGTACATACCTGGGGGATTCTTGTATTTATTCATGGCTGGTAGGGAAGGCAAACTCTACAGGTCTGACCATCTTCTCTCAGTGGTCTGTGCAGCTCCCTCTGGTACTGTAAGTGGCATATGCATATGAAGGGGAGACCAGACACTTTTGTGTATAGACCAAGAATGAATCAGTATCTTACAAGCACTGTGAATATATATTATGCAACTTTTGTATTCATATTAAAAAAAAAACAAGAACACCTGTTTCTGCTAGCAGTAGATTTATTTTTTGTTTGAATTTAGAAGGTCTCTTATTTTTTTTTGGTTTGATAGTTTGGTAGACATTAGTGTGTAAGCATTTATCAGCTGATGTTAGAAACTAGCTGCCAATATTTGTACATATTTGTAAAATACTCATAATCACTCTATTTTAATGGTAAAAGTTTCTCCTTTCTATGAAAGGAATTTCTCATTTAAAATAAAATATAAATAATTATATGTACACCTGCAATAAAGTATGGATAGAAAAAGGTAATTGTGTAGCTTTTTTTTTTGTGTCCAGGGAGGACCATGGCCAGTGATGTCTTCAATTTGAGGTGGGTTGTAAAAATTAATTTGCTGCCAGACTGTAATCCATATGGGCTCAGCTTGTGAGGACAAACCCAGAGGCACTGTAGTCACTGGAACAACTCCTGTTCCTCCTTGCCATTCTCAGTAGCACAATGCCAAAGGGGTGTTTGTCGGGTATTGAGAACACAGCTGAGCAGGTTGGAGTCAGCAGGACACTGAAGAGGGCTGAATGTGACTGAAGAGACAAGTTAAGCTGCTCACAGTGGTTAGTCAAGAAAACTAAGCGTGTGAACTCCCAAGGGTGTAGAGAGATTCTGTGAGCATCCTCCTGGGGGCTGCATCCAAAGACAGCTGCCACTCCATGTGATGCAAAGCGCTGCTGAAGGGCACTGCCAAAGTCACCTAACCTCCTGGCCTGGAGTCTGGCATGTATAAGGGAAAGTTTTCTTTTCTTGGGTCATAAATCTATGAAGGAGTGCCACAGTATGACTGTTTGGATCTCTTCTTCTTGAAGACGCTTGCTCACAGGGAGTCTCTCATAAATTTTTTTTTCCTTTTCTCTGGATATGTTATGGACCATCAAAGCTAGCATTCTAAAAAAAATTGCTTTTAATATACTTTGATATGGTAGTATTACCCCTATTCTTATGATTTCACTTCTTGTATTTTGTATTTTTGTCCAGTACCTGCTATGTTTCCAGTATATAAATTTTCAAGGACTTTAGAAACTCATCGAATTTTGGTTTGGGGATGCTGGAAGAGGGCAGTTTGATTACACATGGAGCTTGGATGGAGGTAAAACCAAATAACAGATAAATATTTAGTTACTCAAATTTGAAGGACTTTGTCGCTTCTCTTTGTTTCTTTGCTTGGTAAGTAATAGCACTTTATTGCCTGGTAGCATGGACTGCTGCTGACCAGGACTTGCAGAATGCATCTGTCTCAGAAGATTTGGCTTCTCGTGGGTACCAGCACCTCCTGTGTGGGTTCAGTCAAGTGATGCAGTGTGGGATGGGGACAATGTGGTTACTACACTGGATCTGTTTTGAGGCATGCCAGGTGTGGGAGATGCTGGAGGTAGGGCCTGAGGTGTGTGCTAAAGCTGATAGGTAAAACAACCCAGGGTATTTTGGGTGAATTGGGAGCAGCTCTTCAGTGGGCTTCTTGGCAGACAAATCTGAGCCATTGAAGGCTGATACAGTGTTTTAAGAACCTGAGCACTTTTGAGCAAGAACTGGTCCTAAAGCCTCTCAGTGAAAAGCTGTAGTTTCTTGCCCACCAGCAACTGTACTTCCTCTGTCGGGGTCGGGTATCTCCTGGTTACTTTGTCCAGGTTTCTCGTGGCAGCTCTCTTCCCTCATCCCTATCCTTGTCTCCTCCGCCTCTGCCTATAACGCCTCCCCCTTCTGGGAGCGTCTTCCCGGGCTCGTGGTGGCCAAGGCCTGGCTCCTGCCTTCATGTCTCTCCTGGACACCCAGCACTGCGGGCGTGGGGAGCAGGAACGGACCCTGCGTGTCCCCTGGCGTTTTTCCCGGGCCCGTGGCGGCAGTGGGATGCGATGGGGCACCGAGGGNCCGGGCTGCGGCTGCGGCTGCGGGCTGGGGCGGCCGAGAGGTGCCGATTCGCTTTGGGCGGCTTCTGTCAGCGCCCTGCGGGGTCCAGGCTGACCGTCGCTCCTGGGACGGGGCAGCCCGGGGCGATCGGTGCTTGAGTGAGCAGAGCCGAAAAACAGCAGTGGCCGTCGGGCGCCCGCGGAATGCCCACAAAAAGTGTATGGAGTTGGTTCCAGGTCTCGGGGGTCCAGCTCCCGCAAGGAGTGATGTGTACCTAAACCGCGCTGAGGAGAAAGTTGATGCCTTTTAGCCTCTGGTAATCCGTGGCACGGGATGCTTTAGGTGTGAAACCCTCATATAAGTTCAGAACCTCACCCCATAAGTAGTTTAAGAAAGGCAGGCCCGTTCAGTGGGATGAGAAGTCCCAGAGGCCCGGGCAGCTGCGCCCTGAAATGCTGTAGCTGGAACAGCATAGCTGTATGTGGGTGCTGAGCCAGCTCTGTGCCTGTAGCTGCCTTCAGTGTCACACATGGGCTATGGCTGGAGACAGGATGGGTGTAGGGGAGCCTCAAGCACCACTCAGTGAAGTGTTTTTTCTCTCCATGCTGAGCTGCCTTGTCTTGGAGTGAGCGTTCTTTCTGCAGAGCTTCTGCAATGTCAGAGCAGCACCACTGGGTATTTCCCTTAGGTGCACCCAGGAAATCAGATGTACTGAATTTTTAATTCTCTACTGAATTTTTAATGACATCTGAGTACCATTGCAATCACTTGCCCACCATCCAACTCCACCTCCACAACCCCCTTGGGTAGCTGAATATTAGCATTGGGCTACTGTCTGTTCACAGCTGGACCCTTCTGCCCTTGCCTTCAGCTTAGCTGGAGCTGGGGCAGTTGGCGCAGTGGCTGAGCCCATGGCTTGGCAAGACAGTGCACAGGTGTGGGGTGCCTCTTGCACAACACCTTCCTGGCATGGCACAATCTGTGGTAGCCCCGACTGGTGTGCGGCTTCAGCAGGAGGAGAGCCCAGGAGAGGATGAGTCTGGTGTCAGCAAGAATGCCTTTGGTCAGCAGGGACGGGCTGAAGGAAGCAATGAGATGATGGAGAAATGTATAGAATGGATTGTGTTTCACTTCTCTCATCCAAACAGCATTTTATAAAGTAAACGACCTTGAAGTAGTTCCCATTCCTCCTTTGCTGGCCCTGAAACCCAGTTTTTGGCTGGCCCTGAAGTCCATGCTGCTAGTCAGCCAGGTACTGCTGTATCTGTCCTTCTGAACCCTGAATTTGCTTCTGCAAGGAGGAGATTGTAGTTGCTAGGATAAGATCCAGATAGCAAGCCTTGCATGAGAAGTCTGTCATTCTACTGCAGAGGTGTAATGATCAAAAATTGTATTTATCCTTTCTGGCAGACTGCAGGGGCAGCTGAGTATGGGCTGTTGAAGAACATAGCTGTGGTATTTTAAAATTCTGCTTTGTTTTTATTCCTGGAAATATAAACATCACATTTTTATTTTAAATCTCATAAATACATTTATACCAATCTTTGTTTTTCTTTCTCTAATCAATGCTGTTCTCAATATGCAATGGGATAATTTGATATGGCATGTGCTAGCAGTGTTACGTCTCAAACCATCATGTGGAAAATACGACTTTAGTAACAGCAGCGCATTCAGTCTAGGAAAAATTATTTTGCATTGCCATAGAAAGTACTCAGCCCCTTTCCTCCAGCCAGCTGACAAACAGCCTGAGCTGGTTGACAGTTGTGGCAATGGAGACTGATTCCCACATCCATGTTCTCCACCTTTGTAAAAAAGAAAGCCTTGACTATGGGTCTCTGTCAAATCAAGAATTTTCAGACTGGAAGAATCACATCAAGGCATCCCCTCCCTGCTCTTCTGCTGGGTGCAGCCTTTGGGATTTTCCTCCCTCAGCACCGTCTCAGACTCAAGGGCATTCAAAAGAGCTCTGGCTGTTGGGATGGAGATCCCTGAGCAAAAACTTGCACTGCAGGAAGCCAAGTACTTTTCTCTCCTCCATATGTAACTTCGAGGGATGAGAGTGAGGAGGCTTTTTGCCCTGTTCTGAGGTACCCACTGCTGGAAATGAGATCTGTGGTGCAGTTTATTGCTGTTCCTGGCAGTGGTATTGAAATCTTTCCTGTCTGGTTTATGAGCTGCTCTTCTGTATCTGGGGTTAAATGGCTTGCTGGGTGTATGTAGGAAGCACAGGAAGCCAGCCTGGGTTTTATCCGTATCATCCCCTGAAGTGGATCCTTAGCTCTCTGTGTTTGCAGGACAAGTGACACCAGCAGTGTCCCCCTCCTCTCCTCTGGCACACATAGTGCACCACTGCTGCTGTCAGGGAGGGTTTTCTGCTCATGTGGTCTTTCTGTGGCCAATGCAAACTTTCTGCCTATGGTCTTTTTAGTCAGACATGAGCAGAGGGCTCCCATAATTCCTAGGTTAAAGTGCTAATGGGTTATGTGATGGGTTATGTGATGCATTTTTGGGAGCTCCTGTTCTTGGGATGGTCAGGAAGGACATGCCAGTCACCAGAGTGGGTGCATTAAGGCTGGTGAGGCCGCTGGGGGCAGGGAACAGTGTTAGTATTGCCAACTTTAACCACATGTGTGTGCAGATGTTGCTGTGCTCTAGGATTTTCTTGGAAACCCAGCTCCATGAATCATATTTTTGCATAAGGCTTATAGCTTGTAAGAAGGAAAACAAGGAATGCTTCCCAATATATCTGGTTGAAGGGAGAATTTGGCAATAGAAGTGTTCAAGGGCCCCATGCCAGAAGGGCAATGGAGAGCCTCAAGTACAGGTGTGTTTATATCTAGATCCAAGCGCACACACATTACACAATGCCTTGATGCTGGGAGTGTGGACAGCTCCTCTGGAGAGGCTGTGCCCCTGGCCAGTCCCAGCCCAGCCTGGCTGCCGCAGGATGAGCAGCAGGGTTTGCTATGGGAGCACCTGGGTATGATTTTGCTTAACATGTGCTCTGCAAAAAACAGAGAGAATGCAAACCATGGCTTTCCAATCTGCTTCAGCACAAACCCATTTAAGCTCCAAAATTTTCCGCATTACTGCTGAAAAACATAGGGCAAGCGTGCTTAAGGAGAGCTCCACAGCCATAATGCCAATTTTATCCTGTTTTCAGGATAAACAGTGGCAGATATGAGTTCTTACAGCCTTCTTTTCCCAAGGACACTACCAGAGCATCAGCTGAGCTTTTGGACAACCCAGTATCTTTAAGGTTAACAAACTTTAAAGACTCCTCAAAGCTGCTGCCCCAGACTGCTATTGCTACCACTCTTGGCCTTGCTTCCTCGAGGCTGTTCTGAGTTCAGAGCTGCCTCTCTAACTCCAGGCAGGTGCCCGCAACTCCAAGTACAATTTCTTCCCATTTCAGGATGAATGGTTAAAACAGAGAGCCCCACAAGGCATGGTGACAGCGGGTACAGTGAAGTGGTGACATCTCAGGTGTGGAGGAGCATGAAGTGTTTTCTGGTGTCCCTGAGCCACTCTCCTCCGCCTGACAGTAGGGACCACAAAGGATTCCTAGTGGCTCAGGTGTTTAACTTGCTGCAGCTGGTAGCAGGTCCAGGAAAAGGGTGTTCCAGGTGAAAGCAATCAAGGCACAGGAAATCAGCTGTCTTCTGAGGCAAAGAGGCAAGCAAGAGAGGTTTCAGCAGAAGCTCAGGGAGAAGTTACTAGAAGGTTCCAGTGTTGTGGTCCCGTGGATAAGCTGCCCAGGAGAGAAGTAAGGAGAGCCTTGCTGGGGTGATGGGGTAGGGCTTGCTTGCTTCCTAGCCTATTCCAACTGTTGTTCACTCTAAGAGCCATATCAGTTGCTGGGATGTGGCCTGGAAACTGCTTCTACCTTCCTCCTGACTGGTGTGTCCTAATAGTGAAACTGCTGACTCTTCCCTGGGATGTGTTGGTGTAAGGAATAACTTACAAGGACTACAGGCAGCAGTGAAATGCATGAGGGCAGCAGTAACTTGGCAGGACCTTGATAAGTCTTCTGTGCTCACTGCATCATTAGGCTTGGGCTTGTTTTACTCCTGATTGCCCTTATTTTATCTGTGGCTCTTGTGTTGCCTGGAGTTTGGGATTATCTTGGGAGAACAGCTCTGCAGTCTTGGTCTCTCAAGCTGCAGAGGACCTTAGCTGCTCGCATGTCAATTGTCCAACAGTGTCCTCTCCCAGGATATATCTGCTGTGATTGCTGAGTCCAAACTGGGAGCAGCCCTGTCCAGCTGTGAACCACAAATGTCTGCCAGCATGAGTAGCTGGGTCAAGGGCGCAGCAGGATATAGCAGTGGGACACCTGTAGGGACTGACCTGATGGCAGTGTCGCTTGCTGAGAGTGGGTGGGTGACACTGGGGTATTTCTCCAGGGGACTGTCAGACCTGCTCTGTCAAAAGCAGGTGCCTAAGCTGAGACTCGGGCCAGGATCTGACAAAATCTGTCTCTGTTGGGAAGTGCTTCCCACAACTCAGACACTGTGAAACAACTTGTCAGATCTGACAGCCTAAGCTTGGTTGCATTAGGAGACACTGAACATTGGCATGGTAAACACCAGCTAACTATTTTCTATGAATTCAGCTTTGGCAGTACAGCCAGTCAGAGCAGCATGGCCTCCTTATCTACCTCCTTTCTAGGTAGCACATGGACGACTGCATGCATCCACCCACACTGAGCCACCTACCTTGGAGAGGGCTTGGGATGTGGGTCAGGAGAAAAGGACTGTGGACACCTGGATCTCAAATGCAAACCAAACTTATCAGAGCATGTGTAATGCACATTGTGAGAGGAGCATTGGTGTTGCCTGGCCAAAAGGTTGGAGTTATTGGAGGTCCAGGACTAAAGCCTAAAGAAGGACTACTCACTAGTGTGTCAGCTGCCCTGCGAAATGCTCCCATTTCTGAATTGAGTTGTGTGTTTATCCTGGAACTTGTATAATTCAAAATGCCAGCTCAGAACATGCCAGCTCAGTAGGCAGAGTCTCTGTGTGTGTGTGTGCTCAGAATGAGGTGGAGGAGGCTCATGCTGCAAAAAAACCCAGACATCTAAAGTGAGGGAGGAGTTATCATCTTCTCTCTCTTGGAACTTCAAAGCTTCTGGTGTGGCTTCCAAAACTTTTTATAGTAGTGGGATGGCGTTTTTTTGTTGGTGGTGCTTTTGGTTTATTTGTTTTGTCTTGTTTTATGTAGAAGAGGGACACAAGTAATTAGTAAAGTCCAGAGGAAAATGAAAAGGAAACCCACTCCTTCTGGTGCTTGCCTTTAAGTGAACTGCTGGGCACTGACTCATCCCAGCCAGGATAGTAATTTCATGTAACAGGAAAAGGGGAAGCAGAGTAGCTCCAAAAGTATTGGAGGATATACCTGTAAACATGAAGCCAGAGGAGCTGGGAGAACAAGGGGGTGATAATTTGATTTAACTGAGGTTTGCCAGGGAAATGAGCAGAGGTGCAACTTTAGCACATCTTATCCACAGACTTGCAGGCCTAATCTCATGAGATACTTGCGTGGATTCAACTAGGCTCAAATTTAACCTTAGATTTTTTTTTTTATTTTTTTTTTAAATAAACAAATTAAAAAGGGGAAGATGCATTGCAAGATAAAACCTGGTTTGGTAAAAGTGGATGTAAGAGAAGACAAAAATAGTTGCAGGCAGTGATTCGCCTCACTCATGCCCTTCAATTAGATCCCCCTGTGCCCTCCATTATATGAGGTGTGGTATTTTGGTCTGGCTGGGGCTATGGTTAATGTCCTTGTTGGAATGCCAAGTTGGTTTTGTGAAAGGCTGCAGAACCTTTGGCATCCCCACACTCGGCCTGTTTGCTCCTCCATGAGCAGATGCTGCTGCTTCTTCCTGTGTCTGGAAGGGACTTGAAAGCCCATCAGCTTGCAACTGCTGCTTCGTAGCAGGAGCCAAAAGCCTTTTCCAATAACCACTTCATTCTGCCTGTTCCTTGCATTTTGCAAGGGTTTGGAAAAGTGCTTCATAAAATGGAATCAGCAATTTAATAACAAATTAAACATTTTTGTGAACCTTCCAATGCTGATTATGGTTTTTCTAGCCTGGCTAAAAGCAAGCTTTCTTTGTGGTATGGCTGCTGCCAAGTCATGAAGCCACACATGGAAATTAAATATATAATTTTCAAATGTTTGCATAGGTCAAGGTTTTGTTTAAGAGTGGGCAAAAGGCACTGGCTGGTTTAATTACTGATTTGTTTTAACCCTGTAGTGGTATCCAGCACTTTCAAGCAATGGTGGCTCACAGTGCTTTCTGGGGATCTGCTGATAAGGGTGCACCTAGGTGATGAGGAATATTAAAGGCTTGTCTGGAGGGAGTGCAGAGTGCTGTGAACTGCAGTGTGAGTTTAACACTGGAAGCTAAAAAATTGTAAACTGCCCTGCACCAAAGATATTCCTTGTAGGTACCAAATAAAACATCTTCAGAGAGATCTGATGGGGACCTGCTCCTGTGCCATGTGATCTGCTCTGCCTCATTGCATGCTGCCTTGCCCTGTTCAGAAAGCTGAGTGCTGCAAGGAAACTGGGGACAGATTTGCAAAGGGTGTAAGATGTGTTTGACCAGCACTGCAGAGCTGGGCAGGCATGGTAGGGGTCAAGGCTGAAAAACGTAAGTGAAAAGCCTCCACAGCAGTTGTGTGTTCTTCAAGATTAGGTCCTTGAGCGATCAATTTCCCTGGCTATGGTAGAGTTGGGGCACTAAAGCCTTTGCCTGGATTCCCTCGCTAGACTAGGGAAGCAAAGGTATTGCTGAAAGTGATTAACAGGTTCTATCCTGTTAATCCCTTTCCTTTGGCTGCAAGGTGAGTCACCAACCACAGATGATAAATTCCATCTGTAATGATAAATCCACAGAGAAATGTGGGCACCAAACTGTACTTTTGGGCCAAGTTTTGGACTTGTACTTCATAGGTTTTTGTGTGATTCTAGATTTCTGCTAACTTTGTGTAGGTCTATGGGTACACATATCTCTGTATGTTACCTTAGACAATCAGTTGCTGCTATTAGGACTTGGGAGATTGGTCTGACAGTGTCCCATTTTCCCTGCCCCATCTCCAGATCTGCTGAATGACCTTCATGCCAGAGCATTCACATGTGCTGGGAGAGACAGGAGCTCCAACATTTGTCTTTGAACTGGATCCAATGTTTTTGCTTTCCAGAAGGGTGCTTGGCCTATGGGTTTGAGGATGTGTGAGTAGGGTGCTAAGGCAAGGGGTATTCGGAGCGTGGAAACTTCTGCTTTTAAGTAAGGCGCTCTGGGGTACATCTGCATGACTGTGAGACCCTGGGCCTCCCAGGCAGGTGCTGTGCTGGCCAGGCCCCACACCATCAGGTCCTTGGCAGCCTGAATAGTAAACCAGGATTCTGAGTACTGAAGTATTCATGAGAGCAAATGCCCTTGTGTTTGCTGTGGTTTCTGTAAGGGGTAGGCTCTTTGAGGAAGAGGTGGAGGCTTATGGCTACTGTGGCTGAAATTATTTGCCCAGCTCCTCTGCAGGGTGATGAAGACAGCAGCACAAATTCAAGAGGGGCACCTAAAGGCCAGCTCCATGGGCAGCTGGGGTTTGTGGTGCTTTGCAGCACCATGTGGATGTGCACCTATTTCCTAGGGCCAGCCAGGGAACAGTGGAAGGAGTGACAGAAGTAGACACTGACTGAACTGTAATAGGAGAAAGTCAGGGCCCAGGGGAGGAGAATGAGAGCCCAGCAGTGGAAGGTTGAGGTGTTGACTGCTACCAAGGCATGCAGATCATGGATAGGAAAGAGCACCCCTCTATACTGAACAGCACTCTCAAACAGTGACCCAGTGATTTGTCTGAAGTGGGGTTGAGAGTGCTCTGGCTTCAGTGCACCAAGACACCAGCTGTGAATGCTGCATTATGTGCTCATGGACTTCACTAAAAGGATCTTCTTCTGATTTATGTTGGTTTTACTCTCATTTGCTTGTGCCCCTGCCCTTGAAGAGAGCAAGCTCTGTTAGCATACAGACTGCATGGGCACTCTGAAGAACAACGACCTTTTCCCTGATACTTATGCCCTTCTATCTCAGTATTTTAGAATGCTTTCAAATACCACTTTTTTCTTTCTCTCAGTGTTGGCATGTGTGTTTCAGCTTTGCAGTGCCAAGATAGTGAGGACTGGTTTATTAGGACAGGCTTTAGTCAATGAAGGAAACCTTAATGTCAGCTCTGGCAATAGCTGTAACATCTGCTTTTCTAAAATAGATGTAATTTCAAAGCATGAAAGATCTAAACACTGAAAAATGACAGCAAAGAAATACAAGGCCTTGCACATGCTGTTTTCCTTGGTCCCCAAGACATCAGTTACATGTCTGAATAACCTCCTTTGGCAGGCCTGAAGACAATTCAGCTTAGAGTGGGAGTAAAGCCATTTCACCCTTACAACTTTTACCCTTCTCTTCTGACACTGGGATTGAGCAATCACATTTCTATAACCCAGGAAATTCCAAACCTGAAAGTTGTTAGAACAAAATATTAACCTTGCTGCCCTGCATATCCTGTACACTCTGTTGTGCAGGTCAAACAGTGAGCGATACACTATGCTGACAAGGAAAACAGGAATAGGGAATGCTGCATGCTCAGTTTGGCAGAGTTAATGTTAATGTAGAAACTTAACCTTTTGGTATTTGCTCATATTTGAGGGGTTTATTTCTCTGCTTCAATAATAAGTATTGCTGTTTTTCTCCTATAACACAGATTGTAAATAAATCCAAAGTTTTGAAGAGCTGTTTTTCAGAAAAAGAAAAGCAAGCACAGCTCATGGCAAGTTGCATTTCTGTGTAACACTTGGAAATGTCAAATCCTTAAAATACTTGAGGAACTTACTTATAAATGCTGGTGGGATCAGCCCTTGTTACTTAACCTCTCTTTGAGCTGCTTTATCCAGGCTGCTTTAGTAGCCCAGCTGTCCAGAAACTAAGGTGAGCTTGAAGCTGTTCCTGCATTTCATTTACCAGGCTGGCATTCTTCACTCTGGCTGGCATTCCTCACTCTGACACTTTCTCACCTGAGATTGCTTTCCTGACCACTTGGCTTCCTAAGTGCCTGGGGCCACATTTCTTTTCTACCCCTCTGTTACTGCTGGAATCAGGTCAAGTTAAGATATTTTTTACCCTCATGACATTATTTAGGAAAGCAAGTGTTATTACAGCTCCCTGGTTGGATACTTGTTCTGAGCACCAGAGCATTGCAAGCAACACAGCAGCTGTTACATATTCAAGGATGAAATTCCAATAATAGTATGCTACATAATCTCTGGATAAATATTTGTGCTTGTGAAGGTTAAGTGACTTGGAGTACTGTAAACTCCAGCTTTTGGGGCAGGCCACTGCAATTTAAGCCTTCTTGCAGTGACCTAACAATGACCTCTCTCCCAGTCTAGGGGCAGAGTAATTGCTGGTGAAAAAGATTAAGAGTGGATCTTGAGGCCTCTCCAGAGAAATAATATAGTGCACAGAACACATCAGATATTGCTTGAACGCAATTGCTCATCTTGGACCTACTTCTCGTCTCTAACATTGCTTAAACTGCCTTGAAACTTCTCCCAATATAACTTCATTCACAAACCCTGCATGATGATGTCTCCCCATTGGTGTAAGAGGGTGAAAGCCTCTTGCAGGTGACAAACAGCATATCACAAGCTGCTGTTTGGTGTTTTATTTGTGTGGTTTTTTAATCTGCAGACAGAGCTTCAAGGCTGTGATATGTTTAACTCGCTTCAGAAATGCAAGTGAAACAACCAGCCAGATTACTAGGACAGTTGTACAAGTTGGGTCCCATTATGAGCTGTAGTTCAGGGCCTCTCAGCATTCATGGAGCAAAAATACCCCCCAAAAAGGCAAAGCTATGGGTTTAAAGAACTTAGCAGAGCTGGGATTCATTCCAACCATATAACTTAAGTGTGTTTTCAAAAAGTTTTGTAATCCCTCATTTGCTTTCTAAGCTACATTTCAGGGGGATAACAGATATAGCCTTATTCATTTTTCTCCATCTCACTAATGCCATTATTTTCTACCTAAAACCAGAGAAAAAACTCCATTCAGTACAGCTGCTGTGTTCCTTTACACTCCTACCTCTTGCTAGTGCATTAGGAATGATCCCATCCATGCTAGACAGAAGACCAATCCAAACTGGCATATCTCATTTTAGTTGAAGCTGGGAGGAAGTATTCCACCTTCCTGCATTGAAGCACTGGAATGATATTTAGACTCCTGATTTCTACTGAGAAAACAGAATGCACCCTTGGCCTTTCAGAAGCAAACCATCCTAAATCAGGGCCCTGTTGACTTAGGGCAAGTAGAACTAAGGAAACACATCACCAAAGCCACATCTTAAAGCCCAGTTTATTTCTCTGCCATTCCACAATGGTTGGTAACTGTTGTCAATACTTGCTATTGTCTTTGGAGCAAGAACATCATTAGCACATTTATTCTTTACTAATGCCATGTTGAAGATTGATTTTTTTATCTGGCAGTTGATACCTAAAAGAATAGCTTAAGGACAACAATATACATTTCAGTCTGAGGAACTCATTAATGATACTTTAATCCACAGCAGTCTTAGGTTTTATTTTGCTTTACTCAGCACTGGAAAGTTTTTTTTCTTGATTTGTCCTCTCTGAACTTGCCGAGCACGACTTCCAAATCCCAGAGACTGCATTGATTCTGTTAAGTACTTCTGGCCAGGAGAGATGCACAGCATCACCAACAATTTAGCATCACCTCCTAAAAGCAGGGGAAAGACAGAATGTCCTTATTTACATCATTATTTTCAGTAAGTTATACACTGGTAACACACTGATCTATACAACACTGAACACAGGTTACCACTGCTTTCATGAAGCAGAAGACTGCTGCTAAAGAGGGCTATTGAAAACTGACGGCTCCTTTATGGGGAGTCTATATCTAACGATATGATATTTGCCCCCAAGTGTTTCACAATTTGTAATTTAGATTTTTTTCCCCTTTTAGCTTCATCAGTCAATCAGCATGTATGTTATGGGTCTGTGCACTTATTTAAGTTTTGGCGAATGTTTCTAAATTTGGGGTAATGGCAAAAATAGCTTGTGTGACAATAGAACAAAACAGACTTGAAGTTTACAGAGAATGATTAAACAAAGGAGGAAACTGCCATTTTCAACATTTCACCAAAGTCATACAACAGACTTGGTATGGGCGCTGAGCTTGGTTTTAACCAACATAGCTCCCAAACCTCACTTCCCTTTTTGGCTTTCCCTTTTCACAGTTGGGACTCCAGTACTAAGTGAAAATCAAAGCTTAAGTAAAAATTCATAGTATTTCAGAAACTCTGAAGAACTGATACCTCATTCACTGTCAATACCTTGAACTGGAGATTAAAAGTATAAGGGGCTAATATTTTCTGACTGAAGAAAAATGGACTAATGTACTATATGCATGGACACAAACCTGGCATTACTGCAGGAATAACACTTGCTTTAACTGCTTTCAACTGGATTTAACTGCTGCTGTGTAGATGAGGAGCTAAAGAAGAGGAAGGGGCCCAAAACCAAAAAGAAGTTCTAGTACAGTGACATGTCCTGTCTTCCTCCTTTGTCTTGCTGCCACAGGGCACAATGTTAAGGAATATGCAAGCACGTGATTATACCCTGTAGTAATAAAGACTGAAGTTTAACTTTTAAACTGTACCTGACATGAAACACCAGTGAAATGTGATTTTTACCATTTACATGATCCAACTGAGATGCTGCTCTTCAACTGAACTTTGGAAGCAGCAAGGTTTAGCCAAATTCAGAAGGAGTTCAGAATTCTCTGAACTCACTGTGTACTCACGCTCTCCAGAGCCAGTCTTTGAAACAGAGGCCACATTCAAGCAAGTAGTACAATATCATCTTCTAGTTTTACACAGCAAAGAAAGGGAAAAATTAGGAGAAGAAATTGATATTGTTAAACAGGAGTCAGAATAATCCCTCACCTATGGAGTCCTGAAGCAGATGTGTCAGTTTGCTGTTCCTATATGGGACATGTGCTCGCTGCTCTGCTATTGCTCCCAGAACATCAGCCAGGGCGGACAGGCTGCGGTTAATAAAGGAAGTCTCTCTCAGTGCTGCCCCAGTCACTCCAGACATACCTTGTACAGTGGAGAAAAAGGCAATGGTAACACTAAGCAAAACTGCTTCAAAATTGTAATGTGGAGGAATGGTTAAAGAAGATTCAGGGTCTACAGCTGGTGCAAAGCATCTCAAGTCAAACTTGATCTCTTCGCCTGTGCAATACATTTTGTCTCCATATATATTAAGAACAAGGAACCAAGAAAGTATGAACACTTTAAGATCAGACAAGACAACACTGCTTTTGAAAACATGAGTCCACAGTGGCCCCAAAGAGAAGCCTGTTTTGTTCCCATAATTTTTTGTAATAGTTAGCTGCCCCATCTGTATCCCTTAGGAAAAAGAGGAGAGGCACTGATGGCACAAGCTGCAGAAAGAAAACTGTACAACAGCCATGAGTGTAAAGGATTTGTGTTCACCAAAGCCTGTGAGGTGGTGTTTTATGGCATGATTTGCTGTAAGGAAATGACTGAAAGAAAACTATGCCCTACTACCACCCAGCCGGCATGGTTGTATATATCTATGCTGCCCCTGAGCAATACTGTAAAGGTTTGGTCTAGGCAAAACATTGCACCAATTCAAAGAGGTGCTGCTCAACTCCGTCTGGATGAGGATACAGTTAAGAGTAATTAATTCTTGCTGTCCTTACCTCTGCCATTTGGGGAAGAGAAATTCCTTCTCTGAGAGCTTTCTTCAGGATAGTGGATGAGGTACATATGTACCTGCAATCACTTCTCCTTACCCAGAGCACATGATCCATGTCAGGCAGAGCTGATGGTAATGGGATGATCAGATGGGGCCAACGGCTTCCTCTGTTGCCTACTCTCCCTCCTCTAGACAGGTACCAGGAGTGGCTAGAAATACTGTTTTCCCCTTGGGACTGCATTTTCCAAACTGGGAGAGCAAATGAGGAGTTCAAGAGGGAAATGTGAAAAGATACAGTAAATAGCAAAAACCCCAGAAGTCTGGACAGAGGGCTGGAGAACTGTGACTGTGGGAGAAGATGAGGTTGGAGTGGTAGAGTCTCTTGTCAGAGAGAGACAGAGCAAAACAGTTTGGAAGACCCTGACAAAGAGTGGATAACAATCCAAGATAGGATGAATCTCAGGCTAACTTTACTGGGGTCATTATGTATACAGCCATCCCCAAACTTCTTGTATATCAAGAAAAAGTGGACTCCTGGGATAAGAGATATCCCCCTAAAGCAGAAAACTGCAAATAGGGGAGGTGGTAAGTGTTTAAACTGCTAATTATCTACATTTGGTTAGATGAACTTTGACAAAGCATTTAGCTGAGTTTTCAGAGTGAAACCTAGTTTGCTAAAAAGGGACCCCTTGGCTTGTAAATGCTGCAAATGACCCAGGCTGACTCCAGAGCCAACAGGGCAGGGTGCTGAAGTGTGTGAGAAGCCTGAGGTACTGCTGCTCACTTAGATTTGCCCACATTTTAAAACATTTACGAGTTAATGCTGCCCTCACTTTCACCACAGTAAGTCCACCAGCACAGCTGATGGCAGAGGTCAGTCTGCTGTGTGTGCTGGGCCACATCTAACACTGATGTGAGCACAGCTCTTCTGGCTTCACTGGAGGATCTGGCCAGCCGAGCCCCAAACCAAGGAAATGCTTGTACTGGTTTAACTGAGAGAACAAACACACACCCTGTTGCTCAATTACATGTTTTCAGCATTTAGAGCAAATGAAAAAATAATGTATTATATTAGGTTTCACTGTAGAACAAAAGTTTAACAGTGAGCAAAAGCAAGAATTCTTGGCAGTAAAGTAAAAGACTCTTTCATAATACTGGTTCACTTTTCAAAACATTATTTCTGGAATGATACATTTGGCTGTATGGTTTTTCTTGGTAAGAAAGCTTGTCCTTTAGGAAATAATCAAGTTTTTGAAATTATTGTGTGCATAGAGTAGGCAGGAGGAAAATGCTTTAAAGAAACAATGAAAATAATATTATCTTTTCAACATTAATTTCCCCTAAGACTTTTTTCAAAATAAAGCAGAAAAATCCACACATGGTGTATCAATTATTACAGTTATTTGTAATATTTAAATAATTTATGCCCTTTAAACATTTCTGTACCAAAGACATGCTTATTTTTAGAGCAGAAAAACAGGCCTAATAAAAGCAGTCTGAACAAACAGTATATCTTCGATAAGGGTAACCATCCTGGGCTTATTTCAAGCTTACACAGTCATGTTTTGGGTTAAACTATGCCAGTGCAAAACTGGATCAATCAGCCCTCAAAATTTTGTTTATGCCAGGATCTGTGGGTTCAAATCCTACCCTGTGAGAGCAGGGTAGCATGCATCCCTCCATAAAGAACTAAGACAATTATTGTAACCTAGATCCATGAGGCTCCATGCCCATGAACGGACAGGTTCACTTACCGACACACTCACTCCCAGCCAGGTCCACCAGCTGCAGTCTCGTTTTGACTTGCTTCATTTTCTCAGTTGCTTCAAGTTGCACTGGTGAAGAGGCTCTGGAAGAAGAGGTGGATTTATTGTCTCTCATTTTTTGTTGAAAGGTACAGGAAGTCTCTTTATGTAGTTTCTGACTGGTTTGTTCATCTTCCCATAAAGTACCTGGGCAATGGAAAAAAAAACAAACGAGTTTCTCAATGACACTGAAAATTGAGATGGGAAAAAAAAAAGGGGGCATCAATAGGGGATGTACAGTATTTGCTGCTTCAGACTATTCTAACAGAAGCACTACACATGTCAGAATCCATGGCACAGGAGGGGTGAATGACTTTTTCTATCTTCTCTAAGGTTTTAACCAAATATCGTACCAGTTGGTAACAAGTTTTGGTGTAGATTGTGTTGTATCCAATATCCCCATCTTGACAAAGGAGAAGACAGGCTTGCATTGCAGAGCTCTGTACTTCTCCAACTAGGCTGCTGCTAAATCCTGAGCCAGATCTTCACAGTGCAGGTAGAGCAGTTCAGGCCATACAGTGTCAAACTGAGTCAAATCCCTACAAGTGTCAGGCTTCAGGCCATATAGTGTCAAATCCCTCACTCCTCTTCAGTTTTAGACAATGAAATTAAGAAATAGTTCCCCTCAAACAACAGCTAATACTGATCAAAATGCTAAAATACCTTAATCAAACCTGAAAAAGCACTGGCTTGTTAACTCTGGCTTTAGGTGCAGAACTCATCACAGACTTTCTGACATTTTATTTAGCAACTTAGATATTTGATGTTGAGGTATTTGACAATGGCACCTGGCTTTTAAATCAGGATCCTTTCCTTTTAAACAAGACAGTCTGTGCTGTCACACACTGCTGCAGTGAGGTCCCAACTGCAGTGCTTCTCTGTTCCTTTACAATGCACATCTTCATCCATATGCTGCGAGTTAAAAGCCAGAGTCTGCATTCAACAACAATTAGACATTTCTATGGAACTTTGCTGCCAGGCTGCAATTTGAAGTGACAAAGGGAATTCTGGATTAAACAACATGGCTGCTCTACTAATGGTGCAAACACCGAGTTTTGAAAAGTACCATCAGTCTGACTGACAAGAATCTGGAGCTGGCTAGAGTTAACTTCAGGAATGCTGGAGCTGCAACCTGTGAAGTAACTGTCTTTTGACAAGTCCATAGGTAAGTGAGAGCACTGTTTGGTCTGCTTTGCTGATACTGTTGATTTAATTTCTGATAGTAATCTAAGGGAAAAAATGTTAAATATTTCCCACTTTCTAAAATCATATTGTTGTTGCAGAGTATGAAGGAGATGGACCACAGCACTGGAAGCAGAGAGCCTAATTATAACATGAGCAAAAGAAAACAAAGTTACTCCCAAGAGCCCCAAAAGAAAGTTGTTCCTCAACCAATAAACTGGTAAGCCTTGGTGTGGTAGTGAAAAGTAGAAGTACTGATGTTGCCATAGTAAATAGGACAAGTATTTTGTCTCTCCATATAGTGGCCTATTATTAACCGTTCAAGAGATTCTGAATTTAATGGACATTTTTGCAAGGCAGAGAGTAAAAAAAAGTAATTCTTTCTCACCCAAAAGCATATGATAACCCCTAAAATGTATGGTTAGCTTATCCACAAACTCTGTATGACATGTAATTATTCATCCTATGTGATTTAACTACTTTATCTCAGTATCTATCTCATTGAGATCTTAACTGTCTTATACCTTATCTTATGACTTCCTGATAACATTTATTCATTAGTTGCTTCACGTGATAAAACTTCAACAGGTCTGTAAGTCAAGACATGTGAAGAAAAGTGATAAGATTTTATGAAACAGAAACTTTCAGCAGCATTCAAACATGAAAGTGGTCTGTTATTTAAGAAGGTATGCAGAAGTTAGAAATATGGAAAAGAACTGAAGGAGTGTATTAAACATTGGAAAAAGGAAGAAAAAGCAATATGAAAATCTCCCAGTCCACAGACTGTTCTTCTAAAAACAACTGGCTCTAGATGTGTTTTAGTAACATCCTACTTACCAAAGTTATCTCCAAAGACAACTGTGGTTATGGTCAGTGTCACTACCAGATGAGAACGAGAGGAATGAGCATGCACCAGCGTTGGGTGCCTGACTCTCAGCTGTAGGCCTTTGTTGACTAGATGCAAAAATTCAGATGCATTTTCAACAGTCCTAAGAAGTAAAGAAACAGAAAGGATATTTAATTGACTCACAGGAAAATATCACACAAGAAAGTTGACAATTTGAATGAGAATCTCAGCATTTCCACTTCCCTGCTCTTCTTATACTACTCTAAGTTTTGAGCTGCACAAACAACAGTATATAGACTTTTTCAGGTGGGATAAAGATGAAAACACAAGACAAAAGCTGTGATGCAGTCCTGAAAGTGCTGCAGAAGTGGCCTGCCAGCTCGGCAGGTCCAGAGGTACTGTAGCTCAGCTCTTGAAGCAATGGAAATTTCTACATGTCCAAACTTCGGAAAATGCAGGTTTAGACATTGCTGGAATCTCTGGTCTTACAGAAGTGGATTTGTCCAATTTATGCTAAGGTAGCTCATTTTCTTAAGTATATAATTAGGCAAAACTTCCCAGAATTTCTCTGGGCCTCGAGAAATCATATTTCATATTTGGAATTAAATCCAGAGTCCCTAGAAAAAAGTTCAGTTCCACTGTTCAGTGAGCACAATGTCCAAATAGATAGGCGTAAGTTTCTATAGACCATTTATCTCATACTGTTTACTTTTCCAGTTAAAGGAAGTACTGCAAATATGATCAAAGGGCAAAGACCTAACACACAAAGTGAAAGAAACAGAAAATTAAATAAACTGGTTAGGTAAAGAAAAAACCCACTATGATTTTCCCTAGGTTTGCAATGTTTAAAACAAATGAGATAAGAGTGCCTACCCTTTTCTTTCACTGTGTTCCCTTCTTCAATAATCACTGAAGGTACAACACCTAAACAATTGTTTTTGGGTGGGGGTATAAATTATGACTGTGTATCATCGCCTGGTCACTGAATGCTTTGTAACAGCACAACCATTAATAACTCTCATGACAGGTCACAGGCTTGGTTCCACAATGCTGCAGTTAGAAAAAGCAAGCATGTGATAAAAGGCAAGGTCTTCATGACTTAGATTTGGCTGATTTCAGTAAAAGTCACATCAGGCACAAACTTATTTTATACTAGAGCCATACTTGAAGAGTTTAGAGTCAGAAGAACAAAAGAAAACAAACTATTCCCCATTAAAACAATTTCCTCAAAAAAATAAAGCAAGGGCATCTAAAGAACAAAAAAGAATTGGGACACACCGTATCTATAAGCACATAGGAGAAGCAGCCACCTAAACACAGTTCCCTGTGTATCCCTGGCTGCATCAGGTAAACAATCACTACAGACTTCCCCTATCAATCTGAGCCACACATGCTGGCCTCCACTGTGACACCTCTTCCTTTGGGCACCCAGGGGATGTCTCCTGCTTGTTTGACCTGGCACCAGCAGGGAAGTAGTGGCTCTAGTTCCTACAGTCAGAGCCTCATACTGGGGTGATCTGACTATTCCCTCACGTCCAATGAGGCACACATCTTGCCTTCCCAAGTCCTGAACTGCATCTTCCAGTGGCTAGTCAGCCAGGACTGGAAGGCCTGACAGGGAAGCAGCCTTGGCTAGGATAAAGCACCAGGCTATCGGCTTCTGCAAGCTGCTGCTGTGAGCAGGCAAAGGGTCAGTGCTCCAGGCTGCTGCCCCTTTGCTGCATTTGCTGAGGAAGACAGGCCTCAGGGTGTGCTGTCAGTGCTGGTCACCTACTGCTGGGAAGCTGCAGCCGGCTTTGAAGGCAAGCAACATCCCCAGCCCTGTGTGGCGAGCTTGGCACAGTAGCTCCTCAGCAGGACTGACAGAAATAATATCTTAGTATAATCTCTACGACTTCATCGTGCTCTATGTGCTGCACGTTCCAGGACCAGATTCTACAAAGAGAAGCCCTGTTGCGGTTAGGTTAAAAATTTGATGCTGAAAGTTCTCCAAAGTCAACCAAGCTATAAAAGAAGAAAGAGACTGAGGTTTTTTTGTGATTCAGTAAGTTGAACATGTTAGCAGGAAAGAGACTACTGTACTTTAATGGATATATGGAGAAGCCAATGAGACCCAGCAGGCCAATCTATTCTAGATGAAATATTATCATAAATGAGGATGTGTTTTTATTCAAAGCACCAGCTGTTTACTTTAGATTTTGGGCAGCTGGGTGGCCTCATTCAATGGTTCCCTTACTTTGTTTGGGTTTGTTTTTTCTTATTAACCTTTCTGTGTAATTATTAATATAACCTGTTTATGAATTGGACTTTTTTCACTGCTTGCATTGTAATTGAGATACAAGTCCATATTTTTATTTATATTTGCATTAGAATTTAGTATTAACTGATTTAGATAAGTGGCTCTTAGGAGTTTTAATTCAAGGCGCCAGGTTCTTTTGCCATAAATTAAAATTTACAGAAATAAACAGAGCAGCTATTTTAATAACTAGAAGGACAAACGAAACCTTATTGCAGCTTCCTTTTTTTTTGTCTCAATGGCATGAGTCCTGCTGCTTCTCACCTTTCCCTTCCCCAAAACCTATGAAAAGAGGTGGGTCACCCACTAACTATGCAAAGCTCCCTTGGGAAGTGGAACAGGCATTTCTCAGGAATAAAATTATGCCAGGACAGCATCTTAGTTACTGAAATACCATAATTAAAAACTAGTTGGATGTTTTCATGAAACAGGGAATGTTCATCTCCCATCATGCCTACACTACATGCATCTGTCTTCATTTTCCTGTCTAGTCAAAGGAAAAAGATTAGCTCCTCCAAGAAAGACTCAGCACACACAGGTTATGTTCTGCTCCCAATATCTTCTGTAGTTTT
Source organism: Pardalotus punctatus (assembly GCA_013400915.1). NCBI lineage: Eukaryota > Metazoa > Chordata > Aves > Passeriformes > Pardalotidae > Pardalotus > Pardalotus punctatus. The sequence goes on along the minus strand of VZTX01020016.1, from coordinate 979,715 downwards.
TAATTCTCTTGACAGCAGAGCCTTAAATAGATACTAAAAGTTGGAGTAGAGTCACATTTGGGGAAATCCAAGAATAGAGACAGAGAGAAACCCACCAGTCAGCGTAATACATGCAGAGAGGGCAAAAGGATTCATCACTTTAAGCTCCAGTCACTTTTCATTCATTCCATGTTCTTATAAAGCATGCAGAGTGCAATCAAGCTTGCAGAATTTCTATGGAAATGGTATTTAATCTCAAGATCAAAGAGGTTAAAGAGTAGGCATACCCCAGATACAAATGCTAATCCTTGCGAGAACATTGCAGCACTTATTATTTCATAGAAAGAAAGGAGAGTTCTATAGCTCCCACAGTGAAGAAAACTACTTGACAATTTCTCTGGGGTCCCACTTTTCTATGAGCAATTACATTCCTAGAAAGCACAAATCAATAAATGTGTATCACTAGGTAGAATAAAAGTATGTTTGCACAATCCTCCAGTACACTCTTGTATTTTTATCAAGGCTTGCTGGCAATAGCATTAAACCCACATAAACAAACAACTACTGGTCTGCTTATGTGACTAAGTTCCACAGGACAAAATTATTTCCACTGAGGGTGCATTTTATTTTAGTTGGCATGGGATGCATTTCGTATCTGACTGCTAATGCCCCTTGGAAAAGTAGAGATTAGATCATGATAAGAATTATTAGAGAAGTGAAGAAAAACATCATGTTTGCCCCAGAAACACAAAAAACTATAATGCTGTTCTAAACATTTCCATAGAGCAAGATGTTTCTTTTCACAAACATTATTTACTCAAGGAGCAGGACACTTTTTAATATTTCTAGAAATTTCTGTAATGCACATGCTCCCTTCTGGAATCTGTTCCCATGCTGGGTGCTCACAGAGAGGTGTCCAATTTAATTCCACTGGGTACCATCACCTCTCTGGTGCCACTAGTACTGCTTATCTCAATTTTTTTTTTTCTGCCTAATGTTGATACGACTAGCAAAAGCCCTAAAAAAGGGCCACAAAAATGGTGAAAGGCCTAGAGGGGAAGTCATGGCAGGAGAAGCTGCGGCCACTTGGTTTGTTCAGCCTGGAGAAAAAGAAGACTGATGGAAGACCTCAGTGCAGTTACAACTTCCTTGTGAGGGAAGTAGAGGGGCAGAAACCAATCTCTTCTCTCTGGTGACCCGAGGGAACAGCCTGAAGTTGTGTCAGGGGAGGTTTACATTGGATATTAGGAAAAGGTTCTTCACCCAGAGGGTTGCCAGACACTGGAACATGATTCTTGGGGCTATTCTGTGCAGGACCAGGAGTTGGAATCAATGATCTCGTGTGTCCCTTTCCACTCAGGACATTCTATGATAAACAACACAGCCACTACTAAAACGAAGCATCTGAAACAGACTCCCTCTTGTTAATGGATCAAATTTTATGACCATGTGATTTTTAACATCTAATTACCCAAGGAAAGTTTTTTATATATAATAAGAAAGCACTACACTTTTGCTTTGTATGCCACACTTACGTAATGCCAAGAATCATTCCCATGAGTACTGGAACAAGTCTTTGTAATGCTTAGTAAGTAAAAGAAGGCATTAAAGTAAATATAGCTGTAGCCTTAAATACCCTAGCTCTCCCTACACTGTCAAGTTATGTAAATAAAGATCAAACTTGGCACACACCGATGCTGGGAAGGTATACCTTAAAAGTGATTGGCGAGAAACTTTGCTGCTTCTTAGCAATTAGTTTGAAGGACCTTGATTTTCAAGACCTACCAGTTCAAATGCCAGCATAACAATTTTAACTTTAACATCTCCAGTTATGAAAACAGAACATTAAGCAATATTAAGATGGGTATTTGTATTAAAAGATCACTTAAAATCTTATTCTAATCTTCTTTTTAAACTCCAATGCATGTAGGGAAAGCTAACACCCTACAGCTGCTTAAATATTAATTTACAACTAGTATATAAATTTATATTATAATCTGCAAATTTTGTTATTTAGTAAGACTGAATGGAAAGTGTTTGTGGCTAGGTTACCCCTTCTTTATCTACAGCTGACAAGATGCCGTAGATCCAGCAACAACAAAATATGCAGCAGTTTTCAGGCATTCTGAGTGGAAGGCACTTAACACAGGAGTATAACTCAAAGTAATGGTACAGTTATTTCTGGAAATATTTTGACATTTGCAGCCAACTGCAGTCTAATAGGCTGAGCTAAGAGAAACAGAACTGTTCTTTTGCATATGCTAAAGACTCATTGTTTAGAAGCAGTTTGGTGACTATAATGCAATTTTGTGACAGCTCTACATAGCATTAACACCAGATCATGTTTGGATGTAGGAGCGAGCCATGTACTTACTCGTGCGTCAGCAATGGAACATCGCTCTTCCCTTCTCTGGTTGTGACAACATCACGTTTGACGCCAAATACTCCATAACTGTCTTTGGCCAGAAGATCAAAAATTTCATTATTATACACTTCTACAACAGAAACCTCAACCCAGTAACTTCCTGGTGGCTTTTCTGAAATAAGCCTGGCAAATAAAAAAAAGAAAAAAAGAAGAAAAAAAGCCCAAAAATGTTGAAGTCAAACCCCAAATGAACAACCTGTAAATAGAGATCTATTCTTTAATTGTAATATAATTACAATCTGATAAAAGTGTTTACTAAGTATCTGCAGCCATGAATTTGTCTCATCCATATGCTAATGTTGACTTGAAGAATCAGAATATACAGTTAATTTATACATGAAGAAGTAAATAGAATTTAATTTCCCAAACAGCTGTGCCAGCTTGTTTTTTCCCACTAGCCTCCAACCTCAGGATGTTTCTATACCATTTCTCTGCTGGCAGTTATTGCACGCAGAGCTGAGAGTATAAAATCTGGCAGAGTACAAGCAATGAACAGACAGAGATGGCAAACTATATCTGTAAGAAGTTATCTGGTCACAGCCTCAGAAAATCCATAAATTAAGGGCTTCTCTATTCAGGAGAGTATTTACAGTTAGACAGTTATTCTCCTACAAAACTGGTTCTTTGATTTAGCTTGTAACCTTCTCCAAAAGAAACAGGCTTAGCTGGAAAAACTTCTAATAGCTCTTCTACCATAACACAGCAGCATATCAGTTCAATCCTGTAGTAAGTTTAACTAAAAAAAAAAAAAAAAAATCTAAGAACTCTTAGAACAAGAACAGATTCTACTTAAAAATTCTACTATCCTTCTTCCTTGGGACTGGCTTCTGATCTGCATCTTCTTCATGTATTCCAATTCCAAATGTATTCAATTTTCACAAAACTTTTAGGAACTTAATTATCTTCTGGACTCCCATTACTATGGTTGAAACATTCTCAAAAGTTTAATTAAGAGTCTGAAAGCCAGATGGACAGATAACACAGAGTAAAACTGCATAATCTTGTTGTCTTAGAAAACTGAATTAAGCAGGAGAGAGACTAGAAATCTAAATAAAACCTCAAATATCAAAAGATGGTCAGAGGAACTATAAATATTAACCATTGTGAAGCTGAAATCTGTAATGATAAATACATTATAAACATTATTTCTTCCTTTCTATACAGTTTAAAGTGACTGTCACTGACAGCAAGCCTTTACTCAGTTTTTACCTGAACACTTCTTGGGTAGCTCGAGGAATAATTCCAAGTTCTGATTCCTCTTCTGTGGAGAAGGCCAAGTTCCTCTCTAACTGTGGTCCCAGCATTGTGTATGTCTTCCCACTTCCAGTTTGCCCATAAGCCATGATACACACATTGTACCTGAAAAATAAAAGCACTGTAATTTATTTTACCATTACCAAATGTGTCTGTTAGGTGGCAAGTCAAACTCTAAACAATTTGGGAACACAAACAAGAAAATTAATACAGTGCCCTGATTTCTTTTTGCAGATCTCAAAGTCTGACAGTAATTACTCTTCCTAACATCACCTAAACAGATTTTATTTTTAAAGCAGAGTTAAGGTGATGCTTTCAAGAAGTTTAACGGATCCTTAGCTTGGAATAATCAATGCTGTTAGACCTCCTTGTCTGCCCAACTTCCAGCTTGTGCACTACCAAGCTGCTTGTTAATCAGCTCCTGAACCACTGCAGTTTACCGTACAGCATTTTAAAGTAAAACATTGCTGGGCTTGATTTGTGGCAAACCACTGCACTTGTATCTTAACAGCTGGGAACTCTTCGTCTCTCACAGCCTTTTTCAGGCAGGCTCATCAGTCATAGCCCTCAGTCAGAGAAGACAGCCCTAGTAATAGGAGACACAAATTTTAAACCAAGAGCACTAGCTCAGAATGAGCATGCACACAATGACTACACTGGAACAAAGGTGGCAGGACCTGCTCTGATAAGGACAAGTGGAAAATGAAAATGCACAATGTCAATGCAGAAGAACAGGCATCTATGAAACATCATTTTCTAAAGCAGACAAGAAAATATGTCTAATGAACAGAACTCTGAAAATGCCTCTTTTGCTGCACTGAAAATAATAACAGAAAAAGAATAGTTCACAGCTGCGAGCAATGTTGTGAATGCCTGTGCCACAGAGATCTGAACTGAGATGTATGAATCCTATCTCGAAAGTGTGTTACTAACACAATCAGATCAAAGTCAACATCTTAAACAAAATAAGTGGGTGGACACAGATGCATCCAGCCACAGTACTGCTTTGTATGGAGGTCCAACACTGTGCTGTGCAGCTGAAGTGTAGCCCCTCCTTGGCTGTGCCTGCTCTGCAGCCCCTGCTGGCACCTCGATGTTGACCATAGTACTGTGCCAGCAAAACCCTTGGAAGACATGAAGTTATGCTGACAGACTGCTCTCTCCCTGGACCATCTTGTTTGTTCGGATATACGACATTAGCAGAACCTTCATACATGAGGAGTGCCTCACAGTTTGCAGAAACTTCTGCTCTACTAGAGACTTGCAAGAATGGGCTTGCTCCTGTTCTGCCAGGGAATAAAATTTCACTGCCTAAGCTACCTCCTCTGTGGGCAGACCTGAAACAGCTGCTTTTGATTATCTGATGCCTTTCCTCATATCAAAAATGTAGTTTCAAGCACATGCCAGCATATTTCAATGAACACCCCTCATCTAATTGTTTTAAATGTATGGTTTCAAGTAATGAAATACTTACATGGCTACTTCAGTGACTTTTTGCATATGAAACATGCCTAGAAGCAATTATTTCAGGAGGATTACTTTGAAAGCTTTCACTTGTTAGAAAGAAATGTGGGCTGACAAGCCACACAGAAAATACCTGGGTACCCTTTCTGGAAATGTGAAGTCAAAGTTGCAGTCAATGAATCTACGGTAAGATCCCTCCAGATTTTAGCACGCAGTGCAGAGTATAAAATAGGAGTCTAGTCACAGATTTGATGAGGTAAAGGAGATAACTGTAATTGAAAACAAAGAGGACTACAGTAAAATTAAATGTGATAGAAATTAGGGCTGTAAATCTGAAATGAGGGATTTCTTGGAGTATTCACTGCTGACATAACTCAATAGAAAAGCTTACTCTAATTTTGGTAGTTTTTAGATAGACTAACAATGAGTAATTTTCACAGTTCCACCCCTCATGCACACTTCCTGGCCAGCCTGCAGCTTATTGAGACTTCTAGCCCTATTGCAAAATTAAACAGATCTTTGGAACCAAAAAAGGGAGCCAGGTGTTTGCAAGTGGTCATCTTCCTTAAGAAAAACAGAATTAGTCTTCTTAGAAGTCTCTCCTAGAAGACTTTCTTATAGTCCAGCTATTCAAATTTTCCTTAATTGCTCCTTGTTAGAAGACAGTAAGCATCATGGACAAAAGATGTCTCTTCTGACAAGATACAGGTGATATGATTAGAAGCTATGCAGGTAGGGGATTGTAACATTGAATACAGAGATATAAATCAGGTATCAGTCAGTGGTAATTTCTCTGTCAAAGCCAAAACCGTGTTTCAGTAAGCCCAAATGAGCTAAAATTGGCCAAAGCAGTATTCTGTCTAAGTAGGTACAGGAGATAAGGAATTGTTGGGGGATTCCACAAGAAGACAAGCAACAGATTACTTTACATTTACCTATATAATGATAGTTATTTATCATAGTTTATTTTATTGGTGTTCTAACTCCAGCATAAATGTTTCAAAGAGGGAAGTCAGAAGATTTTTTACTATGATTGACCTATGTGCCCTGATAGCCTTCCTTCTCCACTTTGTTTATTATAACTGTTATATTCTTGTTTAGAAAAATTCTTATTGTCAGGTTAAAATCCCAATAGTTTTGTAGCACTTCTCTCCTGGAGAGTGTGGTTGTTCACTCTAGCAAAGTTACCACTAGGAGAGAACACTGTTAAAGGAAATCAAAGGAGAGGAAATTTATTCTTTTTTAAAATAAACAAACAAGTTTGATTCTCCAATGCTGTAAAGAAAAGTAATCTTACTCCCTTGCTGGCCCCGTATGGCTCATGGTAAACTTTGAAGTCTGCTGTACTTTGTCTGTTTTGCATACGGAACAATCTTTTTTCCTGTGTATTTATACTGAAAAATGAAACAATCCATTAAGAAAGAAAAACAGAAAAAATAAGGAAAAGGAGCAGAGCACTCCCTTCTACTCAAGCTAAAAGTTATTACAGACCACTTTGGAACCCAGACTAAAACAATCAGGAGCAGCAAAGAGGTTCAAGATTCAGACTAAGTATGTCTGTTTCGCATTTACAGTGGGAAGGCTGCTGTGCTCATATGCACGGACTCTCCTTCCCTGAGAATCTGCTTCTGTTAAAACAGCACTTCTGGAAGAACAAGACAGGTCTTTTGTTTTCAATAACAGAACATTTCCTAACTGAATACAAAAATCTTAGTTTTTAGGACAGGATTCTCCCCATGTAAAAATTAGTAAGTGGGAAGTACAGCAGATCAAGGTATTGATCAGATAGGTCTGAAGACACTTAAAGAACATATTGAACCAAGGCAAAATTATAATTGTTGCAAAAGTAAAAGTAGGGAGAGAAAGCAGTAGTTTTAAGACTTGTTTAAACTCCTGCAACCTAGTGGTCCCTAGGTCACTCAGCTAAAGAAACTACGGTTACTCATCACTGGTAAACAAGAATAATGCAGTCTATGACTTCCCTCAGCCAGGGAGCCTTAGGTGGACCCTCTGTGGAATACGGAATTCCCAATATTCACAGTATCTTTAGATACCTTTTCTAGGACACTTTTAAGATAAGGAGCCTTGGAAACTTCATTGAGCAGGCTGCTGGGAGCAAGGACTGCCACTGTTCAACTATGCCACTGTGGATGGAAAGGGACTGCCCTTTCCCTCTACCGGGAGGGAAAAGTCCATGACAACCCTACCATATAATTAAGTGGTATTGGAATAGGGATGAAAAAGAAGCAGAAAGGAAGTTATGTACAAATCTCAGTTCAAGCCTCGAGGATTATAACGGTATGCACTTCACAGCTTCTTTGCAACAGTAGCTTAAGTTGGCTCAGTACTTATTAAAAATCACACTTTATGAGCTTCAGTAGCCAAAAGTAATTTCTGTTAGTGCTTGTCACTGACAGTTTTGTATTCAAACCAGAATTGTTTTACACCAGTGCCTGAAGGAGCAGTAGAATGACTGAGAACACTCAGTTCTGGTTCAACCAGGAATCGATTACACCACCTCCTATGGCCACTGCTGGACACAAAACCAGAACAGAGTGGCTCTGGCAAGGCAAGGCAAGGCTTTCACATTGAACACACTGTTCATAGTGAACACACTGTTGGAAAATATGTATCATACAATGTCTGCAACTGGAAAAGTTATAAAACATAACCTACAAGTACATGAAGAAAAAAGACAATATCCTCCATTAGAAGCATCAGTTTGACAGAAGCAGATCAGAGGAAAAAACTGTTTTTTTAAATTTTTACAAATTTGTCTGCTCTGCTAAATTTTGTAAACCCTATTTTCACTACTTATACAGGGAGACAACATTCACTTGGTGCTGAGTAAAAAAAAAAACAGGAAAATGGAACTGTAAAGCCATAAAACTTGACTAGATTCCCACTATTAAGTATTTTTTTAAATTGATAGATTTCAGTAAATTATTTTGCTTTAGCTATCTTACTGCAACCTTTTAACTTACCCATCCAGGAGAGATGTTAGCAAAGGGGCCACGTCTGCAAATACTGCATCTTGAGACTCCAAATCATTGTAAACTCTGAGGAACAAAGTGCAATGATTAACCAAGGAAAAAACATAAATGTTGTCACAAGAACATAGACTATGGAAACTGTAGGCCAGTGACATAAAACTTGGGACCTGCTGACATTTCTGTGTCAGAGAACTGAAAATTAGAACTCCAAAGTTCTCACTCACATTTTGGGAGCAGGTGTTGTGTGTTTTGGAGTAAACAACCCATAGGTGGATTTCTGAGTTCATCCTAAACCTCCCACCTGCCCCTCGGGCACACAGAGTCCTTTTGTAGGCTGCACTGGATCCCTGTTACTTTTTCCTACCTGCTAGAATGTGAAATAGCTCTGCTGCCTGGGCCTCCTTTGTTTCACATTATGGAAGACAATGGTCAGGTTGTACAGCCCTTTAGATGTCGGTAAAGTTTGGGGGAAAAGAAAAAAAGTGGCAGAGAGGCTGAAAACTTGCTGAGGACTTGTCTCAGTAGACTCAGTGGGCACAGCAGAAATCAGAATGCTGCTGAAGGTCATGTTTAAGGGTGCACTATCTTTGTGGGCAGTATCAGCCTAAGGTATTTCCATCCCCACCCCTGATGAACTACCTACTCTGAAATCAACACTTCTCACTCAAGGGAAGATTTTCTTTTACATAATGATGTGAAGTGCAGACCTATTTTTAAACATAATGGAAGACAATTAAATTGCATGAGTTATTCCACCTCTTGGAAAAGAGCAATGACAGTTCAATACTTGGGCCAAAACACTGATGTCTGAAACAACTCTGTATGTATTTTGAACACAAGAAGAAAAAAACCCCAACAGTTATCTTCAAAGAAATTTTTCCTCCAACCCTTTCAGGTTTGTACAACATAAAATCAAGACCTGAAAATAGGAAATCATCAGAGAGAGGAAATTCTGATCATAAATCATGGATATCCTAACTCATTCATTTCTTCTCTAGCACACCAAAAATGTATCCCCCCCAAGATTACAGCCTGCAGCACCCATTGTTTATAAAAGATGAACACAATCTAAAACATGAATGTCATTACCCACAATTAAATATTTGAGGTATGAATGTTTATCTTTTGAAAAGATTTCCTTTTCTGGTATCTTTCTGTGGTGATTGTTTTTTTTTTTTCTAGCTCTGTTTTCCAATGAGTGATATGTGCTCTTTATAGCTCACAGCCAAATGGCTAATTAGAAACAGGAATTTTGGTAGCAGCAAACATTACAAATACTACAAGTATGTAGTCACTTCCCTGTGTATACAGTATACCAGTACACTTCACTTAGAAGTATCCCACAGATTGTACAGGGTATTACAAAGTTAACTGAATGAAGACAAAGTGTGCTGTTCAGCATTTACTCAAGCCTCTTTGCATATCTGACCATGATCTGTCTGCTACAGACTACAGACTGCACAAATAGAGTTTTTGTATCCATGCTCTCCATAAATAAGATTGTACAGAGGGATCAGAGATAAACTGATACAGAACTGGAGCCAGTGCACTGAATTCAGCATTCTTCCTGACAACAGCCAAAGGAAGAAGCAAGAAACAATATGGTGGCTGAAGATACAATAATTCATGTCTGTGCCTCATCCTAATCCTTAAAAGCTGTATACTGGCCTCAAAACTGAAATATGAGTTGAATCTCTGTTTCAAAAAAAATATTATAAGAATTAGAATTCAGTTTCTTTTTGCATCTTGCTGAATTCTTGGCCCGGAGCAACATCCCGTGGCAACGCGTTCCACAGACTAATTGTAAGCTGCATGAAAATGTACTGTCTTTAATCAGGAAAGGAGAACTTGTCTGGCTTGATAGACAAATACTGCTTGTATTGCCATTCCACTGACGTGCCATCATAGTGCACTGAGAAACCAACAAATATGCAGGGATATGGCACCGTTCGGACCGGGAGGACACAGGCACTGAATAATCTGTCCCTGCTTTGCATGCACATGAGCATATGCTTCAGTACACTTTGCACATCAAATCTGCAAGGTCAATACAAAAGAGCAAAAGCACTTCTAAACACTTTTCTCTGCTTCATCTATCATCTGCAATTGATGAAATATTCATTAGCACCCAGTCCTCCATCTTAACCAACTAGGTCTCTAACTCAGTATGCACTGAAATATTTTTTCTTCACACATCAAAACATCTCAGAGCTACTATATAAATTCAAGAAAAAAGAAAAAAAAAAAACTTAGAAAGGCATTTTAAAGATTAAAACATCCACAGCTGATGACTTTTGTTACCTAAGAAAGCAAACTCATTCCTACTGGCCACAACCCAGGCTAGAATCAATCAGTCTTAGGAGTTCATTTGCACAGCAAAGTAAAATCACAGAAGCAATTAGCTTGGAAAAGACCTCCAAGGCCATTGAGTCCAACCTTCATCCAAACACCACCCTGTCAATGAACCCATAGCACTACGTGTCACATCCAATCATTTCTTGAACACTTCCAGGGGTGGTGACTCCTCCACCTTCCTGGGCAGCCTGTTCCAGTGCTTAAGCACCCTTTCTGTGAAGAAAATCTTCCTGATGTCTAACCTGAACACAGGTTGGACACACACCTAAGCCCTAGTGCAGCTAAAGGCCATTTCTTCCAAGTACAGCCACAGCTGGGGTCAGTACAACTATGTCTGGGTCAGGCTCTGGTAGCTGATCCGATGACAGGCACGGGGTTCCACATTACAGTAACTACTCAAATATTTACTCAACTTCCTAAAGGGGTTTTACTACCACTACTTAGCTGCTGTGGTTCAAACACTATCCATACTGAAATAAAGTGGTTTAAAGTAGTCTTGAACTAGTTTATGCTACACTATAACCACAGCCCTGGCTGAAGCATGGACACCCACTCTATTAGCTATCTGAAACCATGAAAGATGCTGCAAATCCAAAGAATCTCTTTCTAAAACCCCATGTATTTTTACTAGAATGATAGATTTGTCTCTGTGTACTGATTAATGTGAATTTCACATTGAAAATTCTGAGCTTCCTTTTTGTTTTGCTAACTGATTTGCCAATAAAATTATAAAAGCGTAACAGGCTGAAAGCTGGAATTTTCTTCCTGAGCTGAAATCAAATATTTTGACATTTATTAGTTCCATAAAACACTGCTAAAAAAATAAACATTTTAGAGTTCATAAGAACCATATGCTTTTCTGTTTATAAAAAAATAGCTGTACTGGGACACTAAGAAAACATTCCTGGAGAACTGCATTCTTTGGGGGACTTACATTTTTTAACCCTTTTCCTGATTACCAAATCTATACCATATTTCCAGAATTACAGCATCTCTGGAGTCCTGTGTCAATACCATTAACTGTGTTGCTCTACAGAGTTGAATTCCAGCATTATTCTGCAATTACTTCAACTGGTATGGCTGGGTTAGGAACAGCTGAAGAGTAAAAAGAATTACTCTGAGCACCTTAGCAGACATGTGAGGGGGCCATGTACCCTAAAGATCTCATATGCCTTGAATCAAAGGAGTCCTGTAACTTATGGGATCAGTAAAGCTTCCCCAAGATCTCCATTATCTCATTATTTTTCAGGGACTTGGTGGCCTATGTGACAGCAGTCCCCATTCTCCGTGAGTAGAAAACTGCAGCACTTTAGAAGAATGCCTTGAGGAAGGGGTCAATGGCTAACAATGTTTAGCAAACATACAGGAATTTAGGCTGAACAGGCTCAGACCTTAAGTTTAAACCAGGACAGATAATTCATGTTGAATACATCTGACTTTAAACCAAGTTTTGCCTTCAAGCAAGGAAGCATAAAATTGTCCTCCTGTATTCAGTTTCCAGAGGGTTTTGGAGCATGGTGCAGGGTAGACAGCCTCCTAAGTCATTGCAGTATATAGATGCAAAGTTTGCATTAGAAGTAGGTATTGGGGTAAAATTTTGTATTTCTCAATTTACAGAGTTCTCATTTGTATTATTTAACTCTTCATTCCTGTTTTCAGAGGCCCAGGTCAGCACCATTTGGAAAGAACAGAAGGCACCCTTCAGCCTGACTCCCAGCAGTTTCCTGTCTCACTGACAGGAACTGTCAGTGACTGGTGTCCTATTAAAGCCCTTACCACAAATGGTGCATTCAAAATCCAATTAATCTCTGTGGATTTTTGATCATATAATATGGAAAGTAGTCACACTAAAGCCTTTCCCTCAGGGTGCACTTATTCCCATGCCACTGCTCTACCTTGCTGCCTATGTTCAGGCTGTTCAAACATCAACTCGTACAACTGTCTAGTCCAGCTTCTGCCACAGTCCTGCTCTGGGTCTAATGCTGAAATCCACCCCAATTCATAGAATCATTGAATTGTTTGGGTTTTAAGGAACCTTTAAAGATCACCTAGTCCAACCTCCCTGCAATGAGCAGGGACATCAACAGGATCAGGTTGCTCAGAGCCCCGTCCTGCCTGACCTCAGATGTTTCCAGGAATCTGGTATCTACTCCCTCTCTGAAAAACCTGTTTCAGTGTTTCAACATGTTAATTGTAAAAAAATTCTTCCTTGTATCTCGTTTTAATTGACCCTCTTTTAGTTTAAAGCCATTACCCTGTTCCTAGTGCAACAGGCCCTACTAAAAAGTTTGGCCCCATTTTCTTATGAGCCCCCTTTAAGTACTGGAAGGCAAACATGACTTCCTTATCTATAAAACATTGTTACCTTGCAACATGTTGCAAGGATCCTGACAGACTGTGAACAGGGTCAAGTAAGTCTCTATACAGGTTTCAAATTTAGGCATATTCGTAATCCTTACTGAGAGAGAAGACTGTACCCTGAAGTACATTATTTTGTCCTGGGAAGAACATAAATACCACATTAAAAAAACCCCAAGAATTCTCTTCCCACCTCCCCCACTCAAAAAACCCAACCAAAAAAAGTATTACCCTCTAGCTAATGCCTACTAAAAAAATTACTCTTCACTATACAAATCTTCCAGCAATCCACATTTCCAGATTGCTACACAGGACTACCCACCTCTCAAACGGAAAAGTCTTGTTTATTGATGCATGACCAGGACGGCTACACTTGACAAGGACGGTTTCCTAAGAGAAAAAAGCAAACTATCTATAGTTAATATCACAGGCACACACACAAAAAAACCCAAATATGCATCAATTCTAATGTATCAGGTGACAGCTTTAAGGATCAGGAAGTCCAAGGCCTTTCTCCAGCAGTCACCAATACAAGAGGTTTTAGAGCCTGTATACTGCAGTTAACTCGCAAAACCGTAAGAAAGGCTCTCAAACCCCATTTGGGTTATTAAATAACAACCAACACAAAACACACACCTAAGTTCAAGAGAAAGACCCAAACCCTTACCTGAACTTTTTTTGTACCTAGAAAGTCAGAGGCAACAAAACCCAAACTCCCTAACTCCCACCACAGGCAGAAAAAAATTGCAAAAGAGTTCCTTATTTTATTGTTGGGCAAAATTTCACAGTGCCTTTCAGATTGATTTCATACATAGTTATGTCTAGAACTAAGCAGAAGGTGCACATTTCATTAAATAACATATTAGTCCACAACTAAGAGAAAGAGCCGTGATACCACAATCCATAGAATTCCATGAGTGGAATCCACTTTCCAGATGAGTTATACAGTAGCTTTTTAAGTCTGACAAATTTGCAAGCAGCCCTTTAAACTATTACCAGAATACAATCACAGCAGCCTGACATGGCTTATGTATCATATTCTGTGCCCTTCTACTCCTCACAGCAAATGTTGCTTTATTGGTGAGAAAAGCAAAGAAGAAAGATGTGGGGGTTTACAACAATTTGGGTGGAAGCTCTCTAGCACATAAAATGCTTCATCCAATTCAAGGAGATTCTGTACCTTACCTGAGGTTACATTACTGCATTTGGTGGGAGTGCTGAAATTCCTAATGAGCTTCAGACAAGTAGCTTGGACTGCTTAACTAGTGGCCTTCAAGCAAGTATTGCCACAGACTGCAGTCATAAAGAGCTGAGGAAATGACAATCACATAACAGTGTGTCCAGCATGCAAAGGGTTAATAAACAGCAAATTTCTTGCTTTGAGTTTACGAATATTTCTACCTCTTTGGAGAAAAGAAGTGTATCATTTTTAAACTAATCATGACAAAACACTTACTTTACAGAATGAGCTATGTTACCCACACCAATACTGGCAAATTTAGCTGAGTACAGATGTCAGTACAACGCTGCTATAAAATGGCCTGACACAGAAATTCTAATAGGATCAGTAACCAACAGGCTCCAGGGGAATGAAAAAGGAAAAAAAAAACTGAGAAGGATATAGAATTATGGAATACATTTCTGATTCAGATATCAAATTTACTTGCAGACCAGCTTTCTCTAAGGTGAGAAATAAGACAGAAAAAGGTCTCTTTGCATAACACAGAAACAAAAGAATTTCAGAAGAAATGAGCAGAAGTTTCCTATAAGCATTTGTAATGACCATGTCCAGTCAGGTTTTGAGTATCTCTAAAGATGTAGATCCAAACCCTCTCTGGGAAACATGTGCCAGTGTTTGACCACCCTCACAGCTTCTTCTCATGTTTAGGCTGAATTTCCCGTATTTCAGATTGCACCCATTCCCCCTTCGGCTGTCACCACCAGGAAGAGTTTGTGCACTCAGTACCTCCTCATCTGCTCATTTTCTCAGGTAGTGACAATACCAGCACTGCTCAGTGTCCTAATTGGTGTGGAGTGGTTCAGCCTGATGTGTGGTGTGTACTCACCCTCTGCTGTGGTTATTGCACAACAAGCTTCAGAAGAAAGGCTCAGACAGTTGTTAATGTTATGTTGAGGAGCTGAGCATACAAAGGACAGCAAAAAGAAAATTTCAAAAATCTTCAAGTAACTCAAAAACTAAAATGAAATACTCTTCTGTGCATCAAGTAAAATTCTTTGCCTTTTTTAGGCTTAGAATCAGAATGATTGTCTAGACAAGATGAGCAACATGTCAGAAAAGCCCATGTGTCTTTTAAGAATGATATGAATCTCTAAACAAACAAAAGAAAAAACACTCAGACAATAAATGGAAACCAGGTAGTCTCCGAGAATCTGGTTCTCAAATATGGCCCTGCTTTCCAACATGATCATGACAAATAATGGCCTGGTTACGATACACACAAAATATTTTCAGGAAAAAAAATCTGGAAAGACAGTCATGATCTAAAAAGCAAAACTAATAAACTCAGCACCTCTATCACAGAAAGTCTTCCTTCACCTTGATCTAAAATTGCCTTTAAATCATAGTCTGGGAAATGGTTAACTTGTTTCCAGAAACACAAACTTTGACTGTGTTGCAACTGAAAAGCTCAATAACAAGTCAAGCCCCATATTTTAATCTGAAAATTGCACATTTATCCTAGCCACAAGCATAACAGCTTCAGTTGTTAAAAGCAAAAAAAAAAAAAAAAAAAAAAAAAAAAAAAAAACCAAAAAAAAAAAACAGGCAATAAATATTGTTGGGTTTTTTTACTTTTTTAAGATTAATCTAATTTGACTGTTTTTTGTAAAAAGGACTCTTGAAACAATTTTTTTTCTTAAAGATAAATTCATATTAAGAAACTAACATAAAGATTTCATGTATTTTATCAAAACTGGAAAGTATTTTAACTAAATAAATGTGAAGGCAAATGAATAAAATGTTTGAAGTCTATGTTGTGTTTTCCAAAACCAGGAACTATCTTGCAAATTTAATTTCTCAATCAAGTCCATGCTTATATTTATATTCCTGAAATATTGCATAAGATTAGCATATTGAAGGTTACCAGGTCAGTGTTTCATACAAACTAAAACTCATAAACTGGCATAAGCAAGCAGATACTGCCTTGCCTGTAAACACGTAGATACTGTAATACATCAGATTATCTATATGAAATAATCCAAAACCTAAACATTGCCTAATTTAATCCTCATGCAATAAAATTTAACAGGTCAGAAATGGTTGCAGTATTTTTAGTACAATAAATGTGTCAAGATATCCAGAATACTATGTGTACCATTACACACCCCTGTTTTTTATCTCCTGACATATTTTACTCTTTCTTCATCTCTTCATGTGCTCCATTAGTTACCTAATTGCATACATATATATATATATATATATATATATATATATATATATATATACATAAAATTATCCACATTATGCAAGTGAGATCTGCCTAATGAAACTATAATTTGGGAGATTTAAATGCATAACATACTGTAGGTCACTTCAGCAATATTTTAAGCACTGCACTATAAAAGAGAATTTGGCACATCACCATGTAAGTAAGAGTGAGCAGCCAACTAAGAACTATGGCAGCTAGAAAATTAAAACCCAAGTTAATACTTTGACCTTAGCTCACACTACTGGGCCTTTTAAAATTTTATATCTTGGTAATGGTCTCAATTAATGCTGGAATGTCCTTTGGATTTGCAACCTCAATGATCATTCTTCCTCTGATGGATTTAAGCCAGGATACTTTAACATGCTTGACTGGAGTACCACATAGGCTGCTGTGGTTCCTGAGGTATCATATTTCTCTCCTAATCCATTAGCTGTGTTGCAATAGTAAAATTTGAAAAAAGCCTGACATAATTTTAGAAATAGCTACAGCACATACAAGTGGCTCAAAGGGACTGACTGCAGGAAGTCAGCAGCAGTTTGACTATTGCAAACATTCAACCTCTTGTTAAAGGATGGCTGCACCAGCAGAAGCTCCAAGCTATTACCACTATAAAGAGTCAAGATGAAAACAGCACAAACCACCTGCTATTGCACCCATGGGTAATTAAATCTGGACACCACCTGACCTTGTTGGTTTTATTTTTTAAACTCATGGTTCTCATGCCCCTCTTGTTCTAGTATCTATGAATGTGCTTTTGAATTTCACCATCAAATACTCACATCATCAGCTGCATATGCCACTTTTTCTGAAAAGTTTCTTTGCCTGTAAGGGAAGAAAAAAGCACCAATAGTGGAAAAATAGGTACTTTTCAAACCACAAGTTTTCCACTTAGCTGAGAAAAACCAATGTTTAAAGTGTCTGTGAACTACACACTGTCTGAAGAGTACCTTTCAGAATTGCCACTACTATTGTACCCTATGTACATTCTAACACCACAGTTAATTGTGAATAAAGAACAAATTAAAGTGCAATCAAGCAAATAATCTGCTTTAGAAAAGACATTTAGAATAAACCAAATTAAGACTAATTCACATGCAAGCCATTCTATTATTTTGAGATTGCTGTATGAGCTTGTAACAAGATTAGACCAAACACTGACTGGTATTGCTGAGGTATATAAATTTATTTATGTGTGCAAGTTTTTGGAGAATCAGTCCATAGTTTTACAGATAACTTTTATTTAAATTACTTTTCAATACATTAAGAAAAGTTACTCTTGACAATTGTTTTACACTGCAAGTCAGCACCTGATTGCACAATTTCATACTGCAACAAAGTAAGTGAGTGGGTTCCTTCCCAGGTATACCAAGCACAGGTTGTTGCAAGTTTCAACTTCAGGTTTCTTGAAATATCTTGTCTGTTATTTTTGATGTTGCTTTAATTAAAACAATTTTTTTTGTAAGTTTGCCAAAAAATAATAAACTTTGAAACACTGAATACACTCTTTTAACCAGGCCGTAAAAGTAAAATAAAGTCCCAAATCAGCTATTTACTGATAAACCAAATGATAATGTTACCGGTTTCTAGCCACCCACCTAGTTTTCCCCATCTCTCTTTCTTTGTATACACTTCAATCCCTACTTTCTTTCATGTTAGTCATCTACTGAGAATTCAGCTTGTTAAGCAAATACTTGCATCTAATCCCTGTTTTCCTTTTGGATCTTGGAATGTTTTGACACATAAGTTACAGTAAATGTATTATAAATTAGGGATGCAGAGCCAAATTAGACTGAAATAGAATTACCAATGTTTGTGCTGACAGCCAGTGTGTTCTATAGCATTACAAAACAATTGTAATGCTGAGTGTATTTCTCTACCCACGACTTCTGGCAGCTCTTACATTACTGCATCCCGGAATTTGTATAGGATAGTAAATACACTCTAAACTGATTACAGCTGTGTTACTTCTGCCAAGCCGAGGATAATCCTGGCTTGGCAGAACAGCTATGGCTTTCTATTGAGGTAGACATGCTTTTAGACAGGGGGATGAGATTGGCTAGAGCCAATATAACAGGAGAAAGAAAACAGCAATTAGTTTTTATGATACCATCATTGTCTCCCCACACACAAAAAAACAGAAAAATCAAGGGCACAGTTGTTCTCATATAACTATTGTTTTCTCTGTATTTTAATTATGAGTCAGGTTGGATTTAACACAACCAAAATAAATTACCTGTCTTGGGATACTGAAAGTCCAGCAGCATCATCAAAAGGTAGCAATGGTCGAATCCTGCAGTGGACTCTGATATTTCCTCTCAGTTCCTGGGGTAAGGATATTAGGCTGTATTTAACACAAGTTACTGGAGAGGATAAATACACTGAAATTTGTCAAACAGATATGAATGTCTTTAAGAAAGCAGGCATTTACTACATCATTGCCCTAGACTCTGTGGGGAGAAAAATAGAATCAATATAATTTGTCTTAGTAAGGTAGGAGAAAGTACTTGAGGAAGTACAAGCTCTTGAGAGCACTGGAATTCTATATCTCTCTCCAGTTCATACAGACAAAAAAAACCAACCCTCTGAGTCATTTCTCCCTTCCCTTTTTCTCCTTCCTCCCCACCTGACCTTTTTCAGATACTTATATTAACAGACAACATAACACACATTTCTCTTCCACCAGTCCTGAGGAAGATGTGGAATATAAAACATACATTTTCCTCTCCACTGTGTGTTCCTACATGATTAAAAAGTCAGTAGATGATTTTTCTCTGTAGGCCATTTTAGACCTCAGTTTATCTCTTCCTTTTTGTTGGTGATCAGTTCTTCTCATTTTGCATGACTGAACACAGCTTGCCTGTGAGGACTATTGACCACTGGCATTAACGCCCCACTGCTCTGAGGAATATGCTTTCAGTAAACTGCAACACAAGGCAAAATTCAGAAGGCAAGAACTTTTTAATAAAGAGCTTCATTGTCCCAGCTAGAAAAACTTTCAAAAATTTTGTTTGAAGGCAGTTTGTGTTTCTAAAAAACAGGTCCTGAATCAGGCAACCCAAAACTAGTCATTTGTGGGGATGGCAGGAAGAGTAAATTTAAAGTATAAATAGGAAAAAATTAATCCCAAATGAACCATCACTAATGGCTGAGCAAGATACAGCTAGACATATTTAGAAAAATAAAAGATGACTATTCTGCACTTTCAAGTTAATAATTTTAAGAATTTTAAAACAATTTCAGAAGATGCAAATTTAGAGAAGAGGCCATAGAATCTCAACATTTGTCCTTTATTCAAAATGGATGATACTCCTTAGGGCAGTATGTCACATGAGTGCATTTGGAAGACACTTGTGTAAAAAGAAATAGGTGGGGTTTATTGTAAGACAAATGTGCCTCAGCAAATAAACACATATATATAGACAGCTGGGGGAGGTGATATATCCATCTGAAGTATATTCTTTACTTTTGCTAGTGAGGAAATTATGGGAATAATTTCAACCAAATAAGCCAATGTTCTGTCATTAAACACACTTACAACTAAGCTGTTATGTAGAGCCTTCCTCTTCTGCTTTTCTTTTTCATATCTCTCTGTCACCTCCTGTAGAGACTGCTCAAGATCAAAAGCTTTTATCTGAAACACTAGAAGAAAGCAGTTTCAGAGAAATAAACTCCATGACTTTACAAAAGGAATTGTCCGGTAGCACCTCATGAAATAGAAGCACAAACCTTCTCAACTTCTACCAAATTTCAATTAGAAGGGTTAGTTTCTGATTTACTAGGCACCTATGAAAAATCCCATCATAGTTCTTGCTACGTGAAGCCACAAATAATTACCACAATTATACATGTGAAATCTTGAAAAGCAATCAAGAATATGAGGTATTTAAAAGCAGTTCAAATGTGTTAGTTTAGTTAGAGTGATGTTATCTGTCAGTGAAGCCTGAAACCTAAACTTGAAGCAGCCTGCTGCTAGATGGGGCTGTCACTTGCAAGGCTCATACCCCATCTGCAGTATTAGACTCACGTGGGCTAACTTTACAAGAAGTTAACCTGTCATTTATCCTCTGCCTCATTTACAGTGCTACTAATCCTTTACAACAGTTATAAGGTTCCCCTTTAAGATAGGTCCATCACTCCCTGAGGATTTCATAGGAAAGATTGATCATTTGAACCCTAGAGAGTCTCTTTCACAAAACTGAGAAGAGCGATAATGGGTCATTATAAAAGCCTTCTCACTTCACAAATGGTTTTTATTTCAGCCCAATTACATTAACACTGAGCAGACCTAAAACAAACATACAGCCCAGAAGGCACATTATGTGACTATGAGGTTGTGTAAAAAGCAAGCTTTTAGGAACCCCAGTGGGGAATCGATCTTCCCAGCAATTAGAGAGCAGTTTGGAGATGTAGAGTCTCAAGCAGTCAAAAGCAAATTTGAGAGCTGAGTTAGCAGTATGGCCACCAGCTTCAGTGTGTGCTACTTTGCAGAGCAAGAAACAGACTTAATATCACAGCATGGTCACCTATATGATTTATCATCTCTGGTATAGACTAAGAATCAGGTAACTTCAAGGGATATTTGTCTACACTAGTGATTTCTCTGATCTTTTTTTTCTAATACCCATGCTGTTCACCTCCAGCTCAAAGTGTTCTTCCACAAGTGCATGCATGCAGGGGAAACATGATGCCAATAGCTGGGGAATCAAAGCCTCAGAGTTTCACTACGAAAAATCCTTCTCTTGCATCCTGAATGTGAAGTAATACTAGCATGCTTTGGTTTGCAGAATCCCATGCAAATATGTTGCCACAAATTGTCAAAAGGGCCTCTTACAGTCACTAATCCCTAATCATACCCTATTTCTTAAAGCACAAAGTTAGAATCCATTGATTAGTTAAGTAATCTGCATTATAAATATCTTCATTTACAAATTCATGTATACACACTTTGAGTTCCTTAAGTTTCTTAAATAAGCAGTAAGGCAAAGCAACAGATGCTGAGGGTACTTTTCCATTATTCCAGTCCTGAAAAAGAAAAAACTAACTAATTTTTTCAATATTTAAAGTGGTCTCTTCATGAGGACTCTGAGAAACCAACTGGGCATTATAGACCCAGTTTCAGTTAATTTAGGCCCTAATTACTCTTTTTTTTTTTTTTACTAGCTCTTCTATGGCAAAGATAACTTTGAAAACAGAAATCAACCCTGGATTTTCTTAATTTGACACCAGAGCTTTTGAGCAACAGGTAGATGAGTGCAATCTCTAGCAAATGGGTCAAGATGTTGCATGTACCAGATGGTATTTTGATATTTGTAAGAATGAACCATCAATTTTAATGTTCATCTTCTATCAAGCTTTATGTGCAGCATGGAAAAACACAGATCCAAGTTTCCTAATGCATAAATTAATTCTGAACTTTTATTTTTTTCTGAATGTAGAGTCATACAGTTACAAATATAAACACTTATTTAACATTTTCCTAGTTTTATGCTTGGCATCAGCTGCAAACTATTCATCTTTAACCTAGGGGTAGACATTGGGTACATCTGTTTTAAAATACTAATAACACACTCTTCATTATGCAAGAGAAGTAGTCACTACATGCCTGCAACTATTAGAGACAGCCCTTTCTCCCATCCTTCGCCCATTTCATTCACCTATATGGAAATTTTCTGGCAGCTGGGAATGCCAGTTTTTCTTTTGCTAGATCCAATGTCTCTCTCCTACTCCCCTACACCACACTAAGACAGAAATACTTTCAAAAGGCAGTTAAGCTGGTGAGACTCACCTGTGGAGTTGAGGATAAAAGATGATGGTAGTTCACATTCCACAAATACAAGTCACTAGCACAGCATGGAGCTCAGCTTTCTCCAACAGGAGCAAAGCACAGAGGTGCTAGCATATGGACAAAATGGGAAATAAGCCCCTTTTCCACCCCAGAGAGAAAGTGTCCCAGAATTGCAAAGCATATCTAAGTCACTGGGCTGCAGCAGCACAGAAACCCTCATTTCCTTTTTCTGAGAATGGTAAAGCAATCTAAAAGGTAATCTCAATTTTTTATAAATTCCCACCCTTCCAAAAATCTACTGAATTACTGCATCTCTCTCAATAGCATCATTGCAGTTGGGTGGCAAATATTTTTAGCAAAAATGATAGCAGCTTTGTTCATGAGGGAAACAGGCCTATAACAACGGAATAAGGGGCACTTCTGTCTCTTATGAATTGCTAATACTTAAATTCCAGTGGGAAAGGTGGCAGTAGCCTGGTTTTCAGACTGTGAATAAATATTTCTAAGCAAAGGACTACTCGGTTATTACAAGAAGGTGTTGTAGTTTGTTGCACATCAACTACAACCTTGACATTAACCTACTCAAATGTTTCTCTATAATTCTCTCCCTTGTTTTCAATCTCTATTTTAAGATCAAACTGGTAATATATACTGTCTCCAAAATATATACTTAGGGCTTTCTGTCTACAAAAGATTACATGTAATTTAAGGATGGCAATTCCAATGCTCATATTTAACCTTAACAATAGAATCTCCATCTAAAACATTTGACAGAGGATGAAAACAAGCCAAATTCAAACCAAAAGTCATCCACCTAAGTACCAACATGCTATTTTGTTATAGTCAGGGAAGCTCCTCCTGCTTATGATTTCAAAGAACAATGCACCAGGAAGTATAAATTGAGAAGAGTCAACAGAATTTTGCCAGACTTCTGAAGGAGTACTTACTAATGATTTATACCACGATAGCTCATGTGTCAAATCCAAACTCCTATCTGTTCATTTAGCACCCTGCTTCAAGAGAAAAATTCATTTTTTAGATAAAGTTAATTTTCCACCTTGGCTTTTTTTTTCTGTTTTAAAGACACTTTGATTTCTGTATTATCCTTGTAGAGAAAATGCTCAATCAAATAAATTTTAGTCATAACTTAGTACATAACATACAGGGATAAGCTCTGTAAACACCCATCACCAAGAGCGCTGTTTGTTGCTATGGACATGAGGAGTCACATTGAATCAAATCAGCCCCAAAATGAAGTAATTCAAGGAAAGAGAAGCAGGAGAAAAATGCACCTTTTAAATGGCGACATATGGATATCAGAGCATCACACAAGGTTTCTAATTGTAAATTTGTATATTTGTTGTTAGTTCCTCAGGCTGCTAGCTTCAAACAATTTAAGTACTGCATGTGTCAGGTGCTTCTCAGGCCTGGTAGTAGCTTCACCAGAATCAAGGATATTGAAAGCAGGTGCAGAGATCCACATGGGATCCAGGTGTAGGAACAATGCACTTAGTCCTCAGTGATGAGGGCAGACAGTACCAGTGCACTGGGTCTTCTTCCTACGGACACAGGAACAAGGAAGCACCTGCATTCCAAAACAGCAGTCCATGTGCTGTTAGTATCTACAGTCCAGCAAGTGCAACAGGTTTTTGATTTGGAAGTAAATTTTTTTTCAATAAATACACAGAAATATTAAAAATCAAGTCTATCCTAATTTTAGGCAGTATTTTCAGAAACCTCTCAAATCAGCCATATCTTTTTCTGGTACAGTCAAAAGCAGAAAAATTTCAGCTTTATAAAGCAACACATTCTTTATTCGGCTCTTCTAAAATAGCCAAGATAACAAGCCTGAGAACTTCAGTTTAAAAATGTTACAGCTGAGCCAACTGAGCAGCAGTGTAATAGCAGCTGTAATCCACACAAAAGACAAATCCAAATTATCAGTCATAACCTCTGCAGAGTTATTTGTACTTCTTCTAATCCTTCAGAACTCCATGTTTTAATGTCAAACACGAAACAAGTGCTACAATTTCAGCGACACATTTCTCAAAAATCAAACACAACCTTTTAATGTTAGCAACATTTAACAATTACAGTGTTGATGTTACATGTTTGAAATGTAAGTGCAATGAGCCTTACTTTGCATTGCTTCATTTTGCAGCTGTATCCCCTGGACTGCTGCCAGAACTTGGTAAAGACAAGCCTTGCTTTGACGTTGAAAATCTTTTGAAAGCTCGAGAGCAAATGAATGGAGGCTCTTCAGATCTTGCTTAAGCCTCTTCAGCAAGAAGAAAAATACGTTATAAAGACACAAAACCAGCAGTTAGGAAGAATCAATATAACAACCCAAATTATTATGGTGAGATATCACAGGCAGGAAGAACCCTCTACTTGATGGAAGGAAGCCTTCAGGAGTATATTTTTCAGCATGTAGAAGGATCTTGCATGAGATTTAGCAATGTAATTTTCTAAAAATTTCAGCAAGGCTTTATGGATTCTTATCATCTTATCACACACACTTTGACCATAACACAGCTTCAGGAATAATCAAGTCTCTCTCTTATTTCATTAGACAAAAATAAGCGTGGGTGAGCATGAGTATGTTCTGTCCACTTGCAAGGCATATCCAGAATTAGAAATGAAAAATCGTGATCCATATATCCCTTACTACTTTCATTTTTCACACTTCAATCAGAAGGTATTTGCTAGGATTCACTCTAAAGTCATCTCTTAAATAAGCTAGTTCTAAGTCTTCCTATGAGAATAGATGCATTTTTAAAAGATCAGAAACTGTTACTGTTCAGAAAAGTATTTGTATTATGGATGCAACTCAGTGTAACATACATGATGAAACTTTTAAATGTTTGTAAGATCAGCTTATATTCACTTACAAGTCCAAATATAGAAAAAAAAATGACATGATTTTAAGATTATTACACTTCTTGACATCCAAGTGCTGAAATAGACATGTAAAGGCATCTGTAAGACAAACTTAACAATGCCTTATCTCACAGAAGCACTTTGGTGTTCCCTTGTCAGCCTGGTACAAAGTGTTACATATTCTGTGACATTTTATTTTTCCAGTTGTGATACTGACCTTGAATCTATCAATTAGTTTCAATGATAAAAAGACAATATAAACTAAAGGGACAAAATCACTCCATTCCTCAGTCTGGAAAGCCATAGAATCTACATGGGAAGAAGTATTTCTTTGCTATTGTGGGTATAGGATGACTGTTCATCTAGACTTTTCTTTGGAGAGCTTTTCTCCCTCCTAGTATTCACTGACATCTGATAGTTTACTATCTCAATCCACTGGTATTGCATCACAAGCAGTTCTGCCATTCTAGTTAACCAAAAATGTGAAATACCACCACAAAATTTACAAAGCAGAACCACTGTAATTAGAATAAAACAGAATAGTTCCATTGGAAGGGACCTACAACAATCATCTAGTCCAGCAATCCTACAGTTAAGGTGCATCCTTCTGCCTGTTAAGAATCAGATTTTTTGAATCCAATTTGCTGGCATTGCAGGCATTCAGTGCTGTCCTGAGAAAAGCTGGTATTTGGTAGTGTCCCTGAAAGGAACTCACTATTCTACGGACTAACTTCACAAATAAGTACTTCAACAAAGGAAAGTATTATGGTACTGGCACTGCGAGAACAGTTTCAGTCTCTCTGACGCAAAATTAAAACAACCTCAGTGAGCACACAGCAAACTACCCCCCTCTCCTGAGATCTGCCAGAGAACTCTTAGTAGTCAGTGGAGATCTCAATACTTTTTTTAAAGGAATTGCCTATTCGGTTAAAGTATATCACAATTATTGTTTTTTAGGGGATGTCTATATGACAGTCAAAATGAGGAATTGCAAAGTTTTGGTTACAAAAATATCTAGCTCAGGTATTAACAGCACCCTATATGAAAGACCCTGGAGTTCAAGAGCATCCACTTTTACCAGCCTCTCGGGTGACTTTGCAGCCTATTACAGAAAAACCACTATGAAATCATTGCTACACCTCACTGTAAGCTCTGCTTTGAATACAATAAAGCCACAGGTCAGGTTCATATCACACCATTTTCTGGGGTTCACTATATTTGATAAGCATGTAAATGTTTAGGGCATAGATTATACCTAGGTTATTACTAAATGTCTTTACCTTGACTGCTCCATGCAGCTGGGTTACAACAGAACTCCTCTGCAATTTCAGCTTCTGGCCGCGAGTAGCATAGAGCTGCAATACTTCATTAGTGCTTCTTCCAGCCAGCCCTTGATACTATTTAAATTTTTTAAAAAATCACAAAAAGTCACTTTAAAATGCTCATGTTTCCTGTTGCATTCTGTCCTCTTTTTCTCTGTAAATACTTGTAATTAAACTATCTGATTACACAGGATGTTGCCATAATTGCTTTGCATTTACATTTTTCTGAATCATGTGAAGAATCACCTCATGGTAACTGGCCAACATCACAAAATTCTGCTTTCTTAGGGTCGTAAATCTGAGCACCAGATTACTAAAATGCTTTTGCAGTACCTAAACCCTCTTACTTATGTTTGAGGTGGATTTAAAGGGTTAAAATTGTGTCTTCACTTAGGGAAAAGGGCGGGTTACACAGCTGGATTGTCTCCTGAAAACTAGATTTAATGAAGAAAGCACTGTGGAAGGCCATGAAACAGAACAAATATACATGTGTTAACTACTAAAGTCCTGAAGTAGCTGGTAACACACAGCCCCAAACTTTGTGCCCCCTGACAACACCAACTCCATTACAATCAGCAGGGCTGCAATGGTGCCAAGCTGTGCCAATAAAGCCCCTACTCTGGGTCTTCAGAGATCAAAGAAACCAAAGCAATTTTTAAAGGATGTGGAGAAGAATGCTTTCTAATAGTCTAAAATTACCTATTATGCCAAAGTAATTTTTATGGCAAACTTTGGAATTTTTTGACATGCTGAAACCAAAGGAAAATAGAAATAATACAACTTTAAACATTTACAGGCATGAATGTAAAAAAAGCCATCTCTGCAGAGATTTCTCGTGAAATTCTGCAACATGGCAGAATCTGTATTACACCAGAATTGTCATTTTCTGACAGTCCTGGTGCTTAAAACAAGCTACAAATTCTTCCTCTACTTTCCTTGGCCATCTGTTAATACCTACCATTCCTTCATCTGTACTAACTGCTTCTTCCTTTATTTTTGAAATGCGCTTGTCTCTTGCACAGACTTATTTCCTAGTTTATTCACACCATAAATTCTATGACTGCAGTTTCCCATTATTTAAATTAGCAAATCATAGTATAGTACAACAAAAGACATGAAAGAATTAAATCTACTCACACAATGGGTTTGATTTCACACCAATCATTTGATAACAATAGGTAAAAAGCAAACATTTATTTGCAGTTTAACTACAGATTATATCAGCAAAAAAATATAATATCCTGGAGCTGTTAGGATAAAGAAAGACTGTATTTTAAAAAAAAAAAAGTACTTTGCTTATCAAAACCCATATTCTCATGTGGCTTTTTCACCTTCACAAAGCATGAATCTTCTATTTACAAATGCAACTGGAAGCTCTGTACAATGATGCATCACGTTACTAATATAAAAATTTCTTACAAGAAATAGCAGGAAGAGATTTTTTTTTTAATTGTTACAGGCTTTAAGCTCCCAGAAATTGAGACTGATTTTATACAGTATTTAGACACTGAAAATCTGAGGATTTTCAAGACTCACATTACTCAGATGAAATATTTACAAACAGCTTCACAAAAGTGCACAGGAGTAGTGCACCAGAATTAGTACCTCTAATCACACGTGAAAAGTTAAGCACATGCATATAAGCAATTGCAGTACTCAAGCCTTGTTGTTAAGCAAGCTTAGGGTAGTTAAAACCTCCTTTTAGCACCTAATCTGCACCATCTGCACAGATTCCCTTTGACCCTGCATATTTCTCAACACTAATGAGAAAAGCAGAAAGGTCGATGAAGAAATGTCATTGCAGTCAGCCTCTCATCACTTCCACTATCAAGTTCATCTTTATAACAAATACTGCCTTGATTTTGGGGTTTTCTCCACTAAAATAGTTTCAACATTCATCAGAGTTGTTCATAGGCCAGAACTTGCAAACCTGTGCTTGTGCATAGAAGCAAAAAATCAACTAAAACATTTTTATAGTCAGCTTTATTGTAAGTGAAACTGAACTACTCAATAACATTCTCCAAAGTAAAATCTCAGTTTTGCAATCAGATCCATTCTGGCAGACTTGGCTTTTGTAAAGAAGGCTGCAGGATCAGGACCTTAAAGACTGCTAATAAAAGCAAGGGCTATGCAGGTAGGTACAGATTTCCAAATAGGAAAAAAACAGGACAAAAGGAGGTCTACTTAGGAAGAATCTGACTTCCTATGTTCAGTAACATCCCTTCCAGTATGCTGGTGGGATAACAATACACCAGGCTCTAGCACACAGTAGAAGGGCTGAAATTCATCACTGTCTCAAGGATATAAGGGAAGGTCCATAGCAGGAGATAACATTTTAATTAGACTGATGCAACCTATAGGCAAATATTTATACTGCAAATCCTAACGTATGGCAATCCTTGTAAGTTTGTCTCCAAAGTTTCCCAACTCACACCAGCCAAAACAAATCCAATTAGCTTCTACAAGTTAAGAATGAGACCTCTGTTAACCCTGGTCACTGTGACTGAACTTGTTACAGCTCAATCACTCAGGCAGCTCCAACAGTAGATCTGAAGGATCAGGGATAGACAGTCAAGGGCAGTAGCTTTTCTCACCAGCACAGCTGGTAGAATATTAGGACATATGGTGAAATATTGTGCAACCTTAAATAGTACGATTTCTATTAGTATTGTTATTAACAGAGAGTCTTCAATTAAGGTAAAACTATTTCATAGATATCAGTTCAGCTCATATTTTCAGATTGCTGGGGCAAATCAACTGAGAAGAAGCAAGTTTTTTAACTGTATTTAAATACCTGCCTGAATAGAAACATCAGTGCAAGGTTAATTGCAAAGGATTTCATTTGACATTATTTCTGACTGATGGTGGTAACACTGCCCACACTCCTTGTGTGGCTGTAGATGCCCATTTTTTCCAGCAGTTTTCAATAANGGGGGTGTCAGAGGCCTTTGCTGGGGGAGGCTTTTTATTCAGAGTGCTTCCCACCTGGAAAATTTGTCTTTAACCTGGGACAACTGCCCACACTCCTTGTGTGGCTGTAGATGCCCATTTTTTCCAGCAGTTTTCAATAAAATGAAACAGTGCTCGATTTCAAAAACAAGACTTAATTCTCTAATACACAGGCAACTGCTTCCTACATCTGATATACCTTACCGACTAGAATAATTTATTTCTTGTCCTTGGGAGGATAAAAAATCACCAGCTGAAATACTTAAGGCTTTCAGTGAATATTGTAAAGCAGAACAAAGACAATAAAAACATTTTCTCAGAATAAATCAGTGTTCTTCTGTATATCTAGCAAAACTCATTTCAGATGGATCACCTGTTTCCAGTTAGACTTTGAAAAATGTTAAACCCACTTTTATCCATGGGTGTTAACAAACCCACAGGGAGGGCAAACAGCTTCCCCGTGGTCACCCAACCAGTTAATGTTTCACCCCAGATTAGAAACCCCTGGCCAACAGTTTGTATTGCCACCAATAACCACCACTGACTCTGCTCTAGCAGCCCAGATCTAAAGTCAAAATTCTTTAAATTTCTGGAATCCTATCTTTGAAGGCCCCAAACATTATCACAGGCTGCTCCTTATTTCAGCAAGGATCTAGGAACAACCTCTGCTTCTGTAGAAGGATATAAGGAAATGAGGGCATCCAGTTGTTGCTGTATGCTCTGTGACAAGGTACACGTGCAACAATACTTCGTCTTTTCTAGACAAGTGTAACACCATCACTATGAACACATACAACAGGGCATCCCAGGTAAGTCCACTCATAATGAAATGTCTTTCCTGCACTCCATGAACAGTTCTTTTCAAAGCATCATCCTCATTGTGTCTAAAAAGTATTCCTGAAAAATCTACCATTGTCTTTTAGACAGACATGTTCCCTGTAAGAAGAAATATGCCATATTTAATGCTTTCAGAGTCATTCCCTCAGTTCAATTTTACAAATTTAAAACAACAGCAAATATTTAAATTTAAGTCAGCTTCTAGTTACTCAATCAGCCTATCATTACTGATACCATTTGTGATTTTGAAAAGGAAAGAAATGTTGAGCCTTAATCCCTTCACAGATTTTCCCAGCTGGTAAAGAGTACAAAACCTGAGAAGTGGAACACAGATTTCAGTGTCTTTTTTTTCTATTTCCACAAGAATTCTTTTTGAAAAAAAATAAACAGCTGTCACCTCTGCAAGTTTTAGATGAAGAACAGCATTTTCAGTTTCCAGGACAACTATTCTTTCTTCTTTGGTCTAAGGAGGGAAACCCACACAAATACACAAAAAATGAAATTATTCAATTATTAAATGTCTCATTAACATTGTTTCATTATGACAGCTTTCATTATCATATTCCACTGTTTTTCAGACTTCTGAGCTCAGTGGACTACCTGCCCTCCCACCTCCTAATCACAGTAATATTTGTATACGAGCATGCAAAAATTAGAATAAACTCTTAATACTCCTTTATTTCTATCCTTTCTGTCATGTTGCTTGCTTGTGTGGGAACGCATAGATAAACAATTTAAACAGCTTTTGCTTTGCGAAACCACCTCCTCCTGGCATTTTCCAGAATCGTGGTCCTTAGAAAGGCACTACTTTATTTACTTATACATAAACACGTAAGTTTCAATTTCCAAGGCAGGATTGTTAGCGGTCTTCGACGGTGTCACGAGCAGACGCTCCGTCAGCAGAGCAGCATCCTCCGAGAGCGCGGAGCACCCACCCTGCCCAGCGAGGGAACCGGAGAGGAAAGCCGCTCACTGCTCTGACTCCCTACTTCTATGCCAGCCCCACCAGGAGCAGCCTCCCCCCTATACGAGGAGGCCTAACAAGCCCCTACAGGCTGCCGGATTCGGGATCGCCGCCTAGGAAAGCACAGGATTTGGGAGCGCCCGCCAGCCCCTCCCGCTCAACGGCCGAGGCGCGGCCCCCAGCACGTGCCCGCATGCAGGCCCCGCCCTTTTCCCCGCCCCTCGCCCCCTCACGCGCAACCGCTGCTCCAGCTGCCGCAAGCGCTGCGCCCACACGGAACCCGGGTCGAGCCCGCGCCGCGACCACATCATCCTCCCCGCTCCCGCGCCGAGGCGGAGCGAGAACTCCGCCGGCTCCGGCTCCGGCGGGGATTTAACCCGGGACGCGTCTGGGGCGGTAGCGCGGCTGCCATGGCGACGGGCCCGCCCCTTCCCTCCGGCGCCCTGCGCTGCGATTGGCTGAGCGAGCGCCAGCGCCTGCCAGCTGCTCCCCGTCTCTGAGTGGCAGGGCGGACAACCAATCAGTGGCAGGGAGTGGGGAGGGGGGGACGGGGCGGGGCTACGGCACGTGCTTGTGATGGAGCGTGCCCCCAGCCGGGAGGCGGAGCCGGGATCGGCCGTAGGGGCTGGGGGTCCCTCCTCCCGCAGGGCCCTTTGGGACACGTGACCGCAGAGGTCCATAGCTGTTATCCGTAGGGGCTAGGGGGTCCCTTCGCCTGCAGCGTCCTTTGGGACAGGTGATCTCAGAGACCAAGGCCAAGGATTAGGGCAGGGAGTACAGAAATAGAAGGAAAGGCTGGAGTTCCCAGGGGTAATGTAAGGCTACCCGGTTCCGGTGCCCGGGGGCACAAACCTCACACCAGCACAAGGGCGGAAGAGGAGAAGGGCAGAGCCGTGAGCTCCGATATTGGCTACAGGATTTCCCCCCTGAGCAGTTGGTGGTGCGTGCTTTGGCCTAAGGCTGTAAGGGCCACAAAGAAGATTAAGGGATAGGAACATCTGCTACACGGAGTGTGCTGGGGGGTGTGCAGCCTGCAAGAAGAGAAGGCTGAGGGGCATCCGGTCAATGTGTACAAATACCTGATGGGAGAGTATGAACACCACAGACTGTGCTCTGTGGTGCCCAGCGGCCAGGACAAGAGTCAGGAGTGTAAGGATATTGTGAAGGTGGTCAAACACTAGCACAGGCTGTCCAGAGAGAGGATGGAGTCTCTGTCCACCCTTGGAGCTACTCAAACCCCACTTAGACCCAGCCCTAGGCAAGCAGCAGTAGCTGACCTTGCTTTGACACTGGGCTGGATGATGCCCCACAGTCTGTTTAGTAACTGCAAGCACAGCCAGCATTAGGGCTGGCCTTAGGACAAGCACAAAGCCTGTGGCTTCAGCTGGTGTGTGAGTCCTGAGAGGCTGCCCAGGACAGGAGCTATTCAACCAGGCTATGGCTCGGGGGTCTCACTTTGAGGTTTTCAAGGTGAAAATGTGACATACATTACCAATATTAACTTAGTTCTCTGCTGTATTGCACTGAAAGGTTTACATGATCTTGAAAGCAGTCATATTATTTGGCTATAAAATATATAAATATGCCAGATACAGACATGTCAGCTTCTTGGAAGTGGGAAATAGCACTATTTTTGCACTTCAGTTGTTCGGGATTTTTTTTAAAACCAAAACCAGCAGGAAAATTACAGAGGAACCTAGTTCTGCAAAATAGCAGTCTCAGGTTACTGTCTAGTGAACATAGCAAATGTGCTCTCATATGGGCAGTAGAAAATTCAAAGACACACATCAGTGAATCCCTCCATATCTGACACAAAATGGATACTCCTTTACAGAGGAACCCAGATGCAGCCCATCTATCAGAGACTGAACCAAACACCTCTGTGCAGCTCTATCCACCATCTTCTGTTATTCTGCATCTCCAGCAAGTTGCTACAATCTGTAGCCTCAGTTTAGAAAAAAAGACCCATCTGGCTGGTTGCAGTTGGGTTTGGCACACAAAAATGTAACTCAGCAGTTCCTCCTTGCAAATAGCTCTGCTTGATGGAAAAATGAGAATTGACAAATGGATACAGGCTAAAAAAGAGTTCAGAAGTGCTGCAATGCTGTGGATGTTACAAGATGTTGGCACTAAGTGAGGCAGACAGGATTTTAATATACATCAGCTATTTTGGGGAGGATGATTTAGTTGCTTGAGGGGTGTGACTCACAATTCTTGACAATGAGCTGTGATTTTATATGTAATGCTTATCCTGCAGCAGCAATCAAGTCAGAACAATGCCATTTTCCAGCAAAACTCAACTTGATTGCGGAAGGGCCACCTCTGAAGTGTAATGGTTAATCTTTCTTTACTGTGGATTTTACCCGCTATTAATGAGATTAGGGATCTTGTTTCTGTGGGCTGTAACAGACAATAGACAATTGTAACAGACAATTTGAAGTAGTAACCTAAAACTGAGCATCCACTACTCTTTAGTAATTTCTCTGTGCACCTCTGAAGGTCGAATAGTACTGAAAATTGTGCCATCAGTATAAAAACAAAAAAAAACAAAAACAAAAAAAATCACAGTATGATGTGTGACTCATCATAATGGCGGCAAATCTCCTTAAGGATCTTCCTTCTACTTCCAAATCTCAGGAGAGGTTGCTTGATGGGCAGGGAACAAAACAGCCTGTTGGTGAGACCTAGGCAAAAAATAAACCAAAAAAACCCCGCTATCTTCTAGAAATGCTGCCAGACTGTACTCCCACACACTCTTCTACACTGATTCTCTGCTTTGAATAATCATTTTTCCCCAAACTTTTACTAACTTGATCCCCTATTCCCCCTGCAAATGTAGAGCCCTGCCATATTACAGATCCTTTTGTGGAACTTCAGGGACAGAAATTCAATGGAATTGTCTAAATCCACTTTTAACTCCATTAATTTTAGCATCAGTGAAATAACATATGTGGATTGTAAGATCCATAAGTGGATTATAAATCTTAGGATACTATTACGAAAGCATTGTCTTGAATACTTTGGATGCATTTCACTTTTATCCTGGCAGTGGAATCAACAATTCCACTGGACCTAAGAGGTCCCAGCTTTGACAGCTTCTGGTAAGTTGTCCACTACAACATTACAGAATGCAGTAACAAGAAACAAAAT
Organism: Pardalotus punctatus; assembly: GCA_013400915.1. Lineage (NCBI taxonomy): Eukaryota > Metazoa > Chordata > Aves > Passeriformes > Pardalotidae > Pardalotus > Pardalotus punctatus. The sequence goes on along the minus strand of VZTX01020016.1, from coordinate 945,551 downwards.
CGGCAGAAAAGCATTTGGGAAAAATACCAAGAGAGAAGGCCATTATCCCTCTACTGCCAAACACGGAGAGCTTCTGCTGCATGCCTCTGTGTTTTCTTCTCCCTGTATGAGACGGCATTCTTCACACACAGCAGAGGGTAACCCGGGAATGCTGTACCGAACACAGCCTGTAGGAGGTTAATTTGAACCTCCTGAAACATTATTTGGTGAAGCTGCAAATATTTCATTCCACATTTTTGGTAACTGTAGGTCAGTTCTAAGCACCTGTTAGTAACAATAAACTGAGATTCTCTGGGCAGGTGTATTGCACCGTGGTCTCATTAAGTTTACCTGCCATTACAGCTGGGAAATAAGTCAGCCAGCTCCAGATTTTTAACATGTGAGGCTTTTGCCTTCTGGGCCACACAGCCAGTAATTGATCCTGAGACAGCATTTGAGAAAACAGGAGGAAGAGTCAATTCTTATCATCACATACAGGAGTCACTACACGTTTTAAGACTGTTATTACTTAAGTTCATTTTTTACCATTGCTACGTTTTGTGTTACCTAACTGAATTAAGTGGTAAAGAACAGTCTCGTTTATTCTGCTACTTGTGTACTCATTGCTTGACTCACAAACAGTAATCTGTAGCATCAAGTATACTGCTTATTCTTTCAGGGAACAGGATGCATACTATGGACTTGTCAACATCTTCATTTCCCTGCCTTTTCCTCAAAAAGCAGCAAGACTGTAGTACGGACAGTACAGACAGTACCTAAAGGAGTCGAGATACAGTGTATATGGATTATATACTACTCCCCAAGTAGAGCTTAAACTGTTGACTCCCATTAACCACAGCAACCCCAGTGAAGACTCCGCATGTCCTATTTACTTTTTTGAAAGATGCCAGGTTCCTGGTTCTTCTTTGCTATTAGAAAAACAACTTTGCTCTTGAGGAGGATACAAATACAGTATGACTAGCCTGTAACATCGACCCCATTGATATTTACGGCTTCGTAAGTTGCTGGTTAAGCTGTAAAACTTTCAAGTCAGCGCTGTAGGTATCAAACAACATTAGGCTAAGAAATTCTCCCCTCTGTGATTAGTGAAGGTCAGCCTCCTTTGTTGATTCTCCATGTAAAATTAATCTGAGGTTTTCATCTACTAATTATTATAAATACATTTTAAGAGGACAGGCAAGGCAAAATCTATTAGGAGCCACTCTGGTTTTATGATGTTAGGAATGCAGAATTAAATAAAAGTTCAAAAACATGTAATGCAAAGTTAAATACAATACAAACTTTATTAAAAATAGGTTGCAAGTGAAATACAGTAGAAATGGGAAACTACAGCAGTTTTGATGTTTTTTCAAATAATGCACAGACATATTATGAAAAGCACTTTTACACATATTCACACTTGACCCGAATGCCCAATAGTGGCCGAATCCACTCAACTGAAGGTATTAGGTATTTTTTTGCTAAGCCTTTTTCGGAGTCTAGCAGCAACAGTAATTCAGCCACAGCATAAGTTTTTTTCCTCAAGAAAAATCTGTCACTGTAAGGCTGCTAGTGTTCTCAAGATAAATTGGGAGAGGCTTGCTTTTCCTGATGAACAGACATAGCAAGCATGCAGATCCTTCATTAACACTTTGAACCAGTTTAATCTTCTACTTCATATTTAACAGGTGAAACGGTAAAAGCACACTTTCAAATAAGAAACCTGAAATACGTAAAAAATATTTACACTCCAATTTTCATTAACTTGCATTTATTTATCATACAACTCTTATTAAAAGTGATTTCTTTCCTAAGGCAGTGAAAGTCTACCCCTTTGTATTTGGAAGTGTGCACAAGTCCCTAAATATATATTTATAAGAGAACAATATGATACAGGAAAAAAAATCATCTAAAGCCAGTAAAGGGCTTTGTCAAATAGAAAATTTGTTTGGAATCACAATATATATTGTCTTAACATCACACAATGAGAAAGACTCTGATGAGGTCCTTATTCCCAACATCATCAGCCACATAAGCATAGCTGAAGGAATAGTGGGAGGAAAAAGATTAACAATTTAAAATTAAATAAGGCTATAACAGTGTGAAAAAATAGCTTGAACTGCCAAAAAGGCTTTCAGTACAACAGTAACAGGATGTCAGTAAAGCCAGCTAGACTGAAGAAGAGCTCGCTAGCACTGCTTCCTCAGTGTGAGCAGGGATGGTTCTTTGCCAGCACACCAGCTCTGTTAACGACTTTACAAACATTCCCACTTCCAGACTGCAGTATTGTAGTTGATGCTTCACACTTCAGTCTTCTTCTCTAATATGCCAATTTGTATCTCCATGGAAAAAAAAAAAAATCTATTGCTGAACTGATAATAACAGACTTATCAATGTTCCATGCCTAGTTGCTCAACAACTTCTAACCTGAATTTCTCAGAAAACATACCCATCCATTCTGTTCACCTTGTAACCAGAATTGTTGCCTTTAACACACTACTAACATTTTGGTCCTAGCTGATGAACGGCCACTAAGCGTAGCCTACTATCTATTGCTTATGTAATTTTTAATGAAACAGTTATCCAAAAGTTTTTATCTTCACATATTTCAAAGTCTGAAGCACATATAGTGGGGATGCATCAATACAGACTTTTCCATAACTACAGATAAAATCTTAGGCATCCATTTTAGACCCAACAAATACATAGGAATAGAAACATTTTTATTCCAAGATTCTATCTAGAGAATGTGTGTTATGCCAGTACTAAGCAATGGTAAGATCTGTATTGATATGCTGATCCTTCTGTGAACACCATACAGTATGTCAAACTTGCATATTAAATCTTATTTAAGGTGGCCCAGACATTGGCTTCTTGTCAAACAACCTAAAATACTAATTTCTAGTGCACAGTTTAGTTTAGGCAGTTCAAGCTATTCTCAACTCTCTCTGCTCAGCAGCTAAAACAAAAGCATGTCTGTAAAACACCAGGAAACAGAACTTATCTTTGACAAGTGCTACTTTGTCTGGTGCAAAAGAAATTAACCCCCAAACAGGAAAAAACAAAAAGTTACCTTCACGTGATTCATATCTTTAAAATTTTACAGTGCTTTCATTGTATAAACCACAAGCTCCAGGCAAAGTAATCAGTTTTCTTGCTATTGCAACATCTCTAAGTCTTAATTAACAGTCTTAGATACAGAGGAATCAAAGTCACTCCTTTCAGAAAACATTCATTTTCTGTTCATTAGTAGTGTGCCCCCCATCTCATTCCCTCAACTTGGAGATCATCCATTACATGTGATAAGGTGCTTTAATCTTATTTTGTGTTCAACTCATTTTCCAGTTCCATTAGTTTCCTAGAAGCTTTTACTTTATTGGATACATCTTGACCCTGTGAAAAAAGTCGCTGGCGTTCCCTGAACGTCAGGTTTTCTGGTGCTCCAGGTAGATCTGCATCTTGACTGGAAAGGAAACAAAAAGTGTTTTTTATAATTCTCATCTACAATAACCTTAAACATACTCATTCTTAATGACATGTAATGACAGCTTCTTTGACTACAGCAAAGGAGTCTCTATTCTGTGTTCTGAAAGGTTTTTCTCCTCACACATACTTTTAGCTCTGACATTGTGCTACTACTTAAGACAAATAAATGGCTTGACCATTTATTTGCACATTAAAATAAATGGAAATGCTTGCTAATTTTCAACATGAAGGGCAGGTATAAACTACGGCTCTGTCAATACTAGCACAGCGTTACTGCTCTGGTTAAACTAGCAAGCTTTTCTGTGGTGGCACATTTCTAAGAAAAAGCACTAGGAGACAAAGCTTTTATTGTCACATTTTCAGTATGCTACATGGTAAAGCCTGTATGAGATATATATATTCAGCTTATATTAGTTATATTTATTACAAGTTTGGTAAGAATCCCACTGGAGAAGTACTGTTCAGATTTATAAATGCACCTAAACCAGTTGAAGTTGTTAATTTACAATGGTCATTTCGTTTGCTTAGCTGTAGTGACAAAATCTGTTGCTGTTCAGAAGTGCTTCTGTTCATCTAAGGACTTTAGAGGCAACTTAGTTGTGTTTTACAGTAACCCATAATACAGCCAACTGCAGAACTCAAGTAGCCCACAGAGATACAACGATGACAACATAAAATATTTCAGAAGCTAGCCAAGTCAGTTGTATAAAAGTTAATGGACTCCTGTATATCACCTTTTAGATCTTTTGTCTCTTGGATCCCGATAAACTTCCCCAGCAGCTGCTCCTATAGATCCAGTGTATGAATTTATTCCTTATGCAAAAGAAAGAAGTAAGTTGAAGGACTGCAGTTACAACACAAAGGTTTTATATTGTATTCCTTCAAAAAGGTGCAGTGCTTCTTTCAAGAAACAATCTCAAATGAGAATCATAAATAGTCAGAGGTCATGTGACCTCTAGAAGATTTAAACCCAGTACTACTAAATTCCAACCTTCTTAAAATGGCTTAATTTTTTTATTCCTAATTTTGAGTCAGAACCCATTTTATTTAGCTTATCCAGCACATGCCAAATCATGGTCTTTATCTTATTATGGCTTATTGTAAGACAGACATTAGAAGCTGTTCAAGGAGATTGACAGAAAGAGCAACACTCTTCATTGTCCTGTGACAAGCTCCACTAGCAATAAGTTAGCTGCAGCTCCTCTCTTTCTGAGGATAAAAGTAAGCAAAGATTAGTACATGCCATCTTTGCAATTCAGTAGAATCAGAATTCTAGTCTTTGTTTTAGTCTGAGTAAGCAAATTGTATCACTCAGAAGATGGCCCCCTTACTCCCACCCTTAAATTTCAAGCAGCTCCTGCAGCACTGCACCTTTAAGTTGATGTAACACACAGGTTTTACACATTATATTAATTCTTTCTAAAGGCCACAAGACAAAACCTTTTATTTCCAATCAGAAGTTTAATAACTTTATTTATATTTAAGACCATATTCTCTTAAAAACTGTCAGGAAAAGAGTAAAAAGAGTGTCAGTACACTACTCAGATTCATCTTCAGACAGTTCTGGTCTCAATATTGTACATGTTATGTCTTGTGAACCTTCTTTGGTACAAAAGGAGATGTTTGCTTCTTCCACTGGTACATTTAGTGTCTCGTAAATATTCACTAATAGGCAAATGCGGCTGGAACACACAAGCCAATTTAGTTAATGTGTTGTAGGCCAGATTTTTTCCACCAAAAATTTGCAGCAAACCAAATTATACTGGGTATGCCAGGCATATGAAGATTTTTTTGCCTGTTAGACATGAATCTTATATTCCTGTAAGTACTGTCTTCCCTACTGGAAAGACTTGATCCACAAGCTGTGGTTCAGTTTCATTTATATTAGGATAGTGGTTTTCATTTGGGTGTTGGCTTTTTCCTGGGAGCTGACAGACTCAATAGTCTTAAGAGATCCAGTGGAAGAAGGCCTGAGAGCAAAATTTGCAGAAGCGTGGTTTACTAGAGTTAACACTCAGAACAGGAAAGAGCTGTAAAGGACAGGAATGTAACAGAGTCAGCGAGATGGGAGATGGTCAAACTGCACAGTGAATTCTGCATTTTGTGCAAACGGCTTTGTACGTTACGCAGGCAGTCTTCATAGAAGCTTGAGCAATCAAGTGAAGTTAACCTGTTCTCATGGCTATTTTAAAAATTATGAAATAAGAGTATTCAGAATTAGTTGTATGGTTTATGAATTAGGCTATTAAAGGCGAAGCATCATACTACAATATTCCTTAATTGTTACCAAAACCCTAACCAAATCTTTGTAGATTGTCCTTTTGATTGTTTCCCAGGAAAAAACAAATGTGAACACACAATACCACTGAAATTTCACTTTCCTGAGATTCATTTTTCAATTAAAATTGACAGAAAGCAGGATTAGAAATGCAATTATATAGGAAATGGTATTCTGGGTTGTGGATGATGGGAGGCAGGGCAAGTGGTGGTGACAACTAGTGACTGACTGATGGCTCTAGGATTGCTTAATTCATTACACGTACAGCCTTCAAAGTGCCAAATAAGGAAGGGAAGCAAGGGCTTTTGGAAGCCTACATTCTGTGATGGAAGGCACATTTTAGTTTTTATTACAGTCAATTTCAAATAATAATTTCTAGGAAAAAAAATCCTTTGAAAGGAAAAAAATCAGTACTGTCATACAGTACCAACGTTTCATGTCAGAAGACTGCCATTTCAAAATATTCCTAATTCTTTGTGATATCCAGTGTTCAAAAGCTGAAGTCCTTCTGATACAAAACTGGCTGTGGGTTTATCAGTGGCTTCACGTGCATGGTGGGTAGGCATAATGGCAGCACACAGCAGGTGTATCCAGAATGTCTGCTTATCCTCCAGTCTAATGAAAACACACTGAAAAGCTAAAACCTTCCCTCACCTTCCTTGAAGATTCAGAATGCATTACAGAGCCAGACAGGAGTGACAGATGGGCTTGCAGGAGAGAGGCTATTACCAAAGAGACTACTACATCCTGAGATCTCACAGGCAACACTGGTATAAATAACCAAGCTTCCCCCGTCTTTACATGAGAATCAGTGTGGATACTTTTTTTTATACAACTTGGGTGTTACGCTGACCCCAAACAGTGGAACTACTAATCATCAACTGCACCAGTGGGACAGTAATTATAACTGAGCTAAACTGTCCCTTCAGCAATATTAAAAATTACACAATACTGTGCAGAGCTTCTCTTCAGCACTGGAAGCAGTCCAACTGTAGCAGATGCTAATTTGCCCTGCAAAGGAAAGGATGCCTTGCTGGAAAATGATGACGTAAGCCTCAACTGAAAAGGATGCAGACAGGAAGCTCAGTGGCCTCATATATGTCCCAAATCAGATTCACATACTATTCAGCTGGATTAGAAGTGCTTCTAATAGATGGAACCTATTTAGAGGCTAATATCCTCCCTATGCCCAGGGCACACTGCTGAATAAAGCAAGTGAGTGATTTTCCTAATTTTTTACATGGCCAAAAAGTGATCATGGTTATACCATATTGTAGGCTTCCACCTGTGTCATTGAGACTTGAATCCAGCAAAGAAGTGAGCCCTTCAGCTAGAAGCCAGTATAAACACTTTCCCTTGGGATCTCAGGTGACTTGCTACCCTTTTCATTTTAGAAGGATGATTTGATCAGCTGGAGTTGGTTGTCAGCCACTTGTTAACCTCCAGCATAAGTGAAAAGAATAAACCAAGAGAATGTCATGGCCACCACTTCCTTCAAAAGAATTCAGAAGAAAACAAATGCAGAAGTACCAGCAGATGCTGCCGTTTAAAGACAAAGTATTATATCAATAAAGTGAAAACTTATCAGAGTGAGACGCACTCAAAGAGTCAAGTATACAAGATTTCTCCTGTACAGCAGCAGTTAAAAAAAAATCCCAAAACTTTGGATTGAATTAGCTTTGAATTTGGGAGTATAGCTCAACTAGTATTCTGCAGATAAAATATGGTGCTGAAGTTACTAGCAGCTAGAGCTTTAATTGAAATTAAAATCCATTATGGTTGGGCACTTGGAGTTATACAACAACAAGATGAGGAGTCAAAGAAACACAGAGGTGTAGAAGGGAAGGAAAGGAATAAAGCAAACAGTACTGAGATGAAAGTTAGATTTTTGTCTCTCTGCAGGGAAACTGCACTGTACAAACCAGAACTTCAGGAAGGGTGCCTAATACATGAAACTAACTGCAAGACCTGTATTTCTCTTGGTGCTTGTGTATTTAAGAACTACATCTATACATGTAATTTTTAAAGCCATTTGCACACACTATTAGAAGAGAGAGAACCCTGGTACCAATAACAAAGCAGAAGGTAAGTTCTGTCCATGAACCCATTAGAAGAGGTTTCCTGTGTTCAAGAAAGGTGCACTTCCAGATGCCCTGAGTAAACAGCGGTCAGTCATACAAAACAAATCACTGAAAGATACAGAGTGAAAGCCAAAACCAACAGTACTTCGAATTGATTGAGTAGCAGCTAAAATAAACTCTGATTCATATGTGAAAGATGGAATTTTTGCTTTTGAAAAGTTTGGGTAAAGAGCAAGAAAATTTGAGAGATCAAAATAATTAAAAATTGAAGGATTCATATTAATGTCAGGATTGAAGTTAGATCACCAGAGTGAAAACAGTGATTAAGGGAAGGGGAAATCACAAAATAAGTGATTCAATCTAGAGCACTGGAGTTGAAAATATGAGAATAGTTTTGTAGAGATGACTGATTTCATTGTGTCTACCTTTAGAGCTGCTGGCATGGATGAAACTTGGTTTGTTTGATGGGGGTGGGGGCTGGCTTTTTTTGACAGTAGTACTGTTGGCATTGACTGCAGATGACTGGAATGAGTTGGAAAGAAAGATGCCATCTGAAACTGGGCGAGGCTGGCGGGAGGGCTGCTGTGGCTTAAGGGTGGCAGGAGGAAAGTCACCATAAGATTTTCTTGTGCTGGAGTACTTATCCTGACCTGCTAGATTGGAATCCTCCTCCTCATCATCATCATCATTGTATGCAACAAACTTGGCAGTATAAATCGTGTCAGGGGAGAGGACCTGTGTTTTGAGGTAAGAGGTGTTTCGCTGAGGTGGGGGAGGAGGAGCGTTAGATGAAGGGGTTGGGGATGGGAGTTCATATTCCCGTGGAAGCGGAGGTCTGTACAGACCAGGCTCGTCAGGTTCCAGCAATCTTCGCTCAGCTTCATCGTGCTGCCTGCGCCTTTCAGCCTCTAAGCGACTGTAATACTCCTCTTCCTGGCGCCTCTGAAAGCCCACAGGAAACAGAAACACAGTGGTCAGACATTTCAATCTACGAGATTTAAGCTTTCCATCACTGAATTACAAACATCTTCTGTAAATCTTTTTTGTCTCCTTTTCTGGCAATAAGCAGAGCATCTATATGGACTTGTACAAAGAATATTTACCACTGTGCAAAAAACCAGTGGTCATCCAGTAACACAGTGTAGCTGTTATTTACAGATTTACCACTGCCTGTGGTCACTAAGGCAACTGCCTGTGTAAACTAAGGGCATTCCAACATTTATTACTCAAAATGTAACTACAGTTAATAAAGGGCAGATTTACTAATGCTGTAAAGAATCTGTGGGAGAGGAAAATAACTAAAATGAACTACCATCTTAAAAAAGGAACTCTGTAATTTTTTTTCATGCTTATACAATGTAAATTAATCAACAGAGCCTTGGAATAGATGACTCCTAACAAAGTTTCTGATATAAACACCAGGAAAACTACTTTTACACAAAAACCAATTACAAAGAACTTTTCCAAAACAGACATAAAATAAATGCTGTTAAAAAGAATTTAAAACAGAAACTATGCTAACGATATTTATATGAGGCTACTGATCATTTAAAAGGTCATTAAATATTTTCTATTTATTTTTCCACTTTAAAAGACTGTTCTGTTTTTAAACCAAATACTATTTAATTCTGTTCAGCTCTTGTCTCAGACATATAAATTAATACAAGGGTTTATTCAGTCGTTTGCTTGATAACAAATGAGAAGGTGTATTTGGGAACTGTGTGTATGTTACAAAACCCTTTGGATACAAGCATAGTACAACTTTTGCTGGGAATATAAGACATTTTGAACAACCATAATTTCTGGTTTTAATCCACATGTTTAAGAAAATCCACCTTATCTGCTTATCTGTCCAACACTGAGTCAGTTAACCTGAAAAAAATAATAAATTAATCTGATCTTGTTAATCTACAGCAAAGACATGAAACTGATCTCCTTGTACTACTCTTTAAAACCATTTTATTGATGGTACTGAGTTCTGAGTTGGTAGATGCTGGTAGAAGTATCTCAGTCAACACCTGTCAGTGAAAACTTTCAAATGTGTGATCCAAATGTCATTTGGCTGCATCATTGTCAGAAGTTAAGAAAGCCTTGGTTGTTTTCTCTTGGCTTGCACTTTTTTAAGCTCCCTATATTTTTAAATACTTTCCTCACTCCAGATACACCTTCCTCACTTCTCTCTTATTACCGCCTGTTCCACTCAACCCATACTGTTTATGGGAAACAATTTAACAAAGCTTGAAAACCATCTAACAAAAATAAATTAACATAGTATATCTAAGGCTTCTGGATTTTTTTAAATGTATTTTCTCAGTCTTCCAAGATGATCAACTTTAAAAGCTAGCCTTCTTTCTTCTTTCTGAAGACAGTGTGACTAACAAGCAAACTGAACAAAAGTAACTGCTTTCTCTAGGAACAAAAAGGTCTTGAGAAACATGCTAAGAGTCAAATAAGTTGTTTTGTCTTCTAGTTTTATCAGTAAAGCTTCTCAAATTCATGTATAATGTTTTGAAGGAACCTACAACCCTGAATTTTTGTAATTTGACTGCACATGTAGCTACTGAAATTATTTACTTGCTTTCTAGAAACCACTTCTCTTCCCTCCCACAGTCCAAACATAAAAAACAATAAGGAATATTCATCACTACTCCACTGTATTTCACACTTCTCTCTGTATCTATATTACAAAAATCCTACAAAAATATTTAAGTGCCATCTTTGGGACACAGGAAAACCCAACACCACTAACTAAGCCATAATAAAGAAGGTATGCATGTTATGTTGGGGAGCTGAAGGGAAACAGGAAGGAACTGATTTCTTCCATAATTTTCAGAAAGGCTCTGAAGGCAATTCCTTGCTACTGCTAAAAACCTTCAGTCAGTAACCCACAGTACTTTTCTGCAATACCAGTCAAGCCCAGCCAGCAGGAACAGGCTGTTTGTTTAATTACTTTTTGTTTTAGAACAGACAAACTGAAGCCTTGTGCTATGACCTTTATCATCAGGGCTACTGTATTTAACCCTCTTGAGCCAACACTGAGCTGGTACTGGCCAGGCTGAAGAGGAAAGGCCTGCAAGAACCCCGGTGGCACTCAGAAGACCACAACCTTTTCTTCAGCCTCTCTCCTGGTCCGCTCCTCCTCTTGCTGTCGGCGCTCTTCTTCCTGCCTGGCCCTGTCTTCTGCTTCTCGTTTCCGCATTTCTTCCAATTGTTGCTGCCGTCTGCGTTCTTCATCCTGTAACTAACAGAGACACAATTTTAATTGGTCACTCAAGTGGGCAAGATGGGTCAAAAAAACATAACCACATACCAGCATCTCAAAATAACTGATTCAGTAGAAAATGCTATACTACAGATACATCACTATAATTTCCAGCCACGAAGAGTATGCTGTGTTACATTGGCTTGACAAAAATCCTTAAGGGGAAGAAAAGAAAAAAGGCAAAACAGAGGTGCACAGAACTACATACATAAAAGCACAAAATACACAGGGTGACATTTTTAGCAGTCATATATGAACCCCTTGCAGAAGATTGAGGTGACTCATGTTCCAAAGAGCTTCAACAACCACAGTCTCATTGGTACAGTAAAGTGAAATTAAATACTTGGAACCAGCAATCCACAGCTCCAGCAGTCAATTGTTTTTTTCATTCTGGATTAGAATTTAAGCACCGGAAAGTCATGACTCATTAGTCAAAGGGTCAATCCATTTAGAGTAACAGGCTCATTCAGCAAGTCTGCAAATAGTCTCAGGAGATAAATAAAGTCTCCCACTGTATCTGCAGCAGATGTGCTTTGGAAAAAGCAGAGTGAGGGAAAGAAAACTTTTGATTACTGGGATTAAACAACTCACAAGAACTCATGTCCAACAGATAATACTAGTTTATATATGTGTATGACACTGTACAGATAGGGAAACTGAGCACAATCCCAACTCTGCATGGTTCTTTAAAGCTAACAATGTATATGGCCTTGATGGACAGGAATATTCACTGGCACAATAATAAAAGTCGAAATTAATTGCTCTACATGCTGTGGTATTTATTACTGTAGCATATGTTTTAAAGTAATGTTTTTCCTCCACACAAGTTGTTTTTTATCCTTATTGGTATAAACCAGTAAATTATTTGATCTTGCTATAAACTGCATGTAACGGAGATACTTTTCTACTCCTGGATTTGATTTTACAATCCAATTTCACTTAGTGAAAAAGACCCTTATGACACAAAGCAGTACAAGAGAGAAAGAGAAATTAAGTCTTAATAGATTTTGTGAGGAAAACCTTCATGTCAGTATCTTCCTCCCCAATTAATTAATTTAAAAAGTCTAAACATTTTTTGCTAGTTTTCTTACAATTATTTCCCCCACTGTTCATTTTTGAGCATGAAAGCTAAAGAAAAAAATTAATTCTTTTAATGTAGGCAGTAATTTGGTGAATGTATTCTAGAGGATGCTACGTCTGAGTAAATTCCCCTTATTTAGGGCTAAAACTTTGTCATTCGTAACTGAAAATGACAAAGATCAAGCTCAGTTTGCACTGTAGAGCAGGGAACAGAGTAGTTAACCAACTCCCTGCTTGGATTAAGAGTTCTTGTCTTAGTTATTGAAAAGACATTACTTTAGCAAAGGAAATATTGCTGTCAAAAGGGAAAGACAGCTAGTAATTCACAAGAGTTCATACAAGAGAAGTCATTTCCTCTCAAGAAAAAAAAAAAGGGGGCAAGCAAAAACTGCATGGTGAGAAACTACAGGAAAATTCCTCTCCCAACCTACATCTAGAAAAACACCCTGAACATTGCAGCTACTGCTCCCAGGTTACAGCATGGATGCCTTTTTACTTAGTAGCAAATGTTCCTACTCAAAAGCCCTTAAACAAGAAAGAATCTCCAACTAAACTAATGAGATAGTAGGACTGGTTTGTTTAATTGTCCTGTGACCTTAACTAAAGAAAGAAGGCAAAATTGACCAGGCTGCCCATCTGGGAACTGCTGTTAACATCAGAACTGTAATAATTGTGAAGACAACTGTATCCAGGTCAGAGGCTATTCTAAACATGATACCTAGGAAAATGGCTAAAATTTATATGGAAGGCAGAAGTGAGAATACAGCAACTATTAAAAGAGAACATTCCTTTTCTTTGTGATCAGTAACTAGTTTCTACTTTGGAGCATTCTCAGACCAAGGCTGGGAGAGCAGTGGGTAAGGCATGTCAGAGCACTTGCAGGCATTTGTGTCTGTAACTGTGTGTGTACAACAGTACCCAATTCTAACTTCAACCCAAATTTTTAAGATGCAAAGAAAAAACAGCTTTGCGTCCCATTTCTAGTAAGAAGACTGTAAGATTCCCAGGTTGAGTATTTTGATTGGATGCTTCTCTATCCCAGTTAGTTTTTCTCTTGTTTGAAAGTCATGTTTTCACCTGATTTACTGTACTTCCACATCTCCTCCAAAACCACATGTTTATACTGTAACAGGGAAGAACAACTGATTTGTACAGCCAGAGAGATGGAGAAGAGCATTCTCCCAGGTGTAACGGAGCAAAGCAGCTGAGCACAGAGCACAAAATTATTTTCCCCTGCTTTGACCCAGTTCTATTGCAAAGAGCCAACCATTCGCTCAGCCTCACAACTTTGTCTCCCTGTGACCAACACATACTTGCAGCACTACTCCTACACCTAGGAGGACAAAGAAGCCCACCTTTCCTCTGAGCTCCTTGTAAAGGGGCCAGTGGGCTGATCCTATCAGGAATGTTAAGATATTCACAGGACTAGCAGGCATCCAGGAAATCTCAGATTTCAGACAGCATTCATTTCTCCAAGTGCTACTTAAGACACTCTAAAAGATGTTCCAGGAGAACTTTAAATTTATACCTATTTATTAAATGACAGCAAAAAAGCTGAGTCAGATCTCATAGCAGCCTGGGTAATTTATAAGACAAAATATTAGTTAAGCCAACAATTCATGCATTAACTGATCATCACCTTCCTTCAGCCTTGTAATTAGCAGAACAGCTATCACCAATGCTCACCTTAGATATACAAAAAAAGCATCAAACATGAGAAAGTTTTGTTGTTTTGTTTGGTTTTTTTTAAATGAAACAAAGTAACAATTACTTGGGTATATTAAGTGGAATCACTTAGATGCATTTATGTCTGGAAAGTCATGTGAATGGTATAAAAATGACAAAATCATGAAAAACTGGTATTTGCTGGGTGTAGTGTTCAACTATTTTAGAATTAGCTTGCTGTCTTTTTCTAAAGGTAGATTTATAAACATCATAAATCATTGACTGATTCACACCATGCACCCATCTAGCCCAGTATTCTGTTGTCTCTGACCACGGCAAGAAGAGCTGCACATGAGTCTGGCCTTTCCTTCTAGTATTCCCCCAGCATTTAGCACACTACTAGAGGTGTCAGCTGGTGCAGTCTTGTGTAATCCTCTGAGTAGCTGTTTGCAGGTCCGATGTCTACACATATGTCTAATCCACTTGTCAAGCTGATGATACTGTCTGCCTTCACCAGCCCTCTGTCATGTAAAGATCCATATGTTTACAGTCTGCTTGGAAAAGTACTTTATCTATCTAGTTGCAGATCCAGGGATCAAGTTTTGAGCAAAAAAATATAGCCGTAGTAATAAGAAACTATTGATAAGACACAAAGTCGGAAAAATACATGACTCCTGGCATGTCCATTAATTCAGAAAGCTGAAATGCTTCACCCCTTCCACTGCTGTAAACTGCTTAATGCTCATGCACCACACAGATACAAAACTGAACACCTTAGATTTTGTAAGTTACCTAAAGTATGCATTTTAAAAGGTGATTTTTTCTCTTTTAAGGCAGTGCAGAATATGCAAATCCGTATTTTGAACTGACACGTTTACAGTTTTTTCAAGCAGAACAGATTAATAATACTAAGAGGACTTACAAGCATCACCTTGCTTTCAAACTGGTATACTAACTATACAGAAACAGACTTTGAAGGGGATGTATTTCTGCTCTAGAAGACTACAGAACTCCTTTTCCATGTCCCCATGTCCAGTGAGTGCAGTAAAATATAGAATTAGCTGGAGTCATAGCAGTTACTGCTCCAGTTTGAAAGCCTGCTCTGTTTTAGATGCAAGAGAATAGTATTAACAAACTGAAACTGAAATTATATTGTAACTTAATGATGGCATGTTTATGCAACCAACTTGGAAATATCAGTTCAGAAGTAATTTCTGAGTTTAAAATCCACCTTTTTGTTAATGACAAAATGGTAACACCTGTAAACAACAGGGTGTCAGCATGTGCTGAAAAAGTATGCTGTGTTATTAGGCTCTCAGTACAATTTCACTTCAAACTGGAAAGGAATCATGTTTCTAGAGCTCTTCTAAAACCTGCATGGGTGAGAAAAGGAAAGGAAGCAATCTTACCTCACAGCCTGTTCATTCAAAGTTATTAGTAAGATTTTATAAACAAAACTGCACAAAACAGCAGATACACAGTTTTATATTAGACCACTGCTGCAACAAACAAAACAAGTCTGCGAGCAGAACACATCTAAAAGGAAGGAAACACAGGGAAGGAATCACATCTGAAAACACTCAAATGCATGCTTGCAGTTAACTTACTGCTTACTATCATAATGATCTTTGAACACCCAAAGATGCCAAATCATCATCCAAAGCACATAGGGTTGTTATTAATAATAATAAGGAATTGAAATGGGAAAGAGATATTGAAGAGAAAGAAAACAAACATACCAAATCTAGAACAGAGATTGCTGGCACAGCAGTCTGCTGCAGGTAGTAAGAAAGGGGAAAAAAAAAGAAAGATGCACAGTGTAAATAAAGATAGGTTAGACTTGAGCTATTCCAAAAGCATTTTCTTCTATTTGTTTAGCTGGCTGCTTTAGAACAAGGAACTGAATGGACATAAACCTGAAATACAGAAATGAAAACAAATAATCCAAGATTTTTATCAGTATTGGCTCATTCAACACACCTCAGTAATTCTGCAGAGACGCTACTTAACTGCATCTCTAGCAGTGAAATTTAATGAAAATGCAAACATGAATTCAGTTCAAGACAACTGCTATTTTTTAGTTTCAAAATTGTTTTCAAAATGTTCCAAAAGCTGGAAGAAGAACTTTTTGCACAAATAGTGTTTTAAAGCCAGCACTTGCAGAGAAGGCTAATACTGTTACACAATAGAAGTGGCTTTTTTTTTTTAATGACACATGGCTTTCTTAGCCTTGCGACAGTAAAATTTTAAAGACACTGTTTGTTAAGATGGCAGTTCTACATGACTTTATTATACCCATAGGTAACTGTCTCTGTGCTACAAACTGCCTGTTAGCAGTGCTGGACTTTAGGGCAACCTGTTTGCCAAATATATATTTAGCTTTTCCTTTCTTCAGTTCCCAAGTTTGAAGTATCTATTGTTTTACACAGTAATAAAGTTAGGCACAAGAGTAAAAGGAAAGCAATGCAGACTGCGGTGAATATGAGAAGAGTTAAGTTTAGGAAATGATACTGCCAAAACAATCCTGAACTCAAATCCTACTCAAGCCACTAGCTGTTTCTGAATGTCAAAACAAGCATGTCCAAATATCTCTCAGCAATTAAACATTGCTTATCACAGAATTAAGTCAACTTTTCAAGACAAACACACAGAAGACACTGAACATATTACAGAGCTAGCTTTTAAGCCTGGAAAAGCGTAGCTATTGGTATATAACTCGGGGATCCATGCTGTTATTCAGAAAAGAACAGATTTGCCTATAGAAACTTTTTCTCAATAACAGTATATCTAGCAGAGTCTTGGGAGACAACAGCCACCAGCAGAGTGATTAAAAATTTCATCATACTATTCAGCTGTATTATCTTATTACATATATTATGAGCTTTCACAGAACTGAAGCTAAGGTAATCAAAACTTGTCAGATGCTGATTAAACTGGACACCATGAAAAATCCAGGCATGTATGAGCTGGAGCCCTAGACAGGGTGTATTAGCTGTTACACTACCCAAAACCACATGGCTCAACCAATGGTTCCCCACTTCTGGGGTCAGCACTGAGGTGGTGGTAAAGGTAGAGGTAGCAGCTGGATCAGACCTGCAAGTTGGAATGTCTGTTCAGCTCACTATTCCCTGGAAATTGTATGCATTCAGTGTCTGTGTTCATGTCCCAAGACTATAA
The DNA here is from genome assembly GCA_013400915.1 of Pardalotus punctatus. Lineage (NCBI taxonomy): Eukaryota > Metazoa > Chordata > Aves > Passeriformes > Pardalotidae > Pardalotus > Pardalotus punctatus. Next base: position 928,543 of record VZTX01020016.1, on the reverse strand, counting down.
ATAAAAACTGTTAGAGATAAATACACTGGGGAGGGAAGGGAGAAATCACACTATTTTTATTCCTGATTCTCCTACAGACTTTCATAATTTCAAATGTTTTTGCTTACCTTTCTGCAAGCAAATTCCTGCCCTATTTTACCTTCTGACCATACTCTAGGTACATGGCAAAATCCCTTTATCCAAAAGGAATTTTCCTCTCCCTAAAACCAGAAAAGTAAATTCAATTGCTAAACTGAATTCTATAAAAGGTAGCTTTGATACTTTTGTAATACATTAACTGGTGAAGCCACTCTAAGTTATTAATTTTAAAATTCAAGACATTTAAGAAAGTGTCATCCTCCTTTACCCTCTAGGAACATCAAAATACTCAAAGCATGACAGCCCACCAAGCTAGAAATTTACAATGCTTTTTTCTAGAAAGGATTATCCCCTTTTACCCTTGCTCTTCTTTCTGCCTCCAGTCGCTGCATGATGAGCAGAGTATCCACCTCATCATCCTCCTCTTCATCGTCATCTTCATCCTTTTGCTTTGATTCTTGCAGTCGCTTTTGGAACTGCCACTCAAGCATGAGTTTGCGGAGGCGGTCGTTTTCTTCCGCTGTACGATCAGGCTTGTTTTGAAGATCCTGAATCTCTTTACTCAGCATGTCCACAATGTGCATCTGTTGCTGCTTCTCCAGTTTCTCCTTAGCATCCCGTTTCCAGGGATCTGGAGAGAGGCTGTCACCAGAGGACAGTTCTTCCTTGCTGATAGTAATGTACTGCAGGTCTCTCCGCTCAATAGTCCGTGGCTGCTGTTGGGGCTGCAGCTCCCGAATAACTGTTTCTTGAGACCTCTGCAAAGTTGAGGGCTTTTCTGCTTTCACTTGTTGAACGGAAACGGGAGGAACCACAGGCTGAGCAGGAATTAGTGGCTGTGAACGCATTTGGCCCAGTTTTCTCTCCTGCTCACGACGTTTCCTTTCTCGTTCTTCTTCCAAACGTGCCTTTTCCTTTTCATACCACCTCTGATGCTCTTCTCTTTTTTTACGCTCAGCAGCAGCTACCTGGGAGGATGCTTGTGCTCCTATCTGATTTGGAGGTGGAGGGGGAGGCAGAGGCAAATCCATTTGTAGCTCATCAAATTCAGCTGCATAATGCACTGGAGGAGGCGGTGGTGGAGGGGGAAGATCTGTTCTGATGGGCTGGGAAATGGCCACTGGAGTCGGCTGGCCAGTGGCTGGAGTTTTCCAACGGCCAGGTCCACTTTTAGTTAAACAAGAACCAGGAGAGACTGGTTTGGAGGAATGGTTCAGGTGTTCCTGGCTAGATGTGCTGGAATCCACAGATGAATTCATCCACTGATCGCTGTCCGACTTCCGATCAATGTACTCCACATCCTTCCGTATAACAACTTCCAAACGATTCCTCTCTGGCTGGAAAACTTTATCTCTGAGCTCTTCCTGGGAACGAGCTACGCGCTGAAAAAAAAATTGAACAGGGCATGTAAATCACAGTCAATCTACATTAAAGCATATTTGAGAATGGCTTAAAAAACACATTATTACTACTGAAGGCAATTACTTTTAACAAATTTCAGCATTTCCATGCCCAGTAAGTTTCCCAAAACCAACAATAAAATATTCTTCTCAGTTTTCTTAACTCATTCAGGTGACGGAAGACTTAGCAAGCTCCTGGGAACTGCCTGGTAACTGGACTGGGAGGAAGGATGAATGCAAAATGGACTTTAAGCTGAAAACCTCCCCAGCTCACACAGTTTCTCAGGACTATCCCTGACACCCCCTCCCCCACATGTGAGTATGAGAGCCCTGGCAGCTCTGAGCCATGGCTCTGTCATACCAACTCTACCATTTACCATTCAGACTTCACTGGATTCACTGAACATCTTTCTTATTGGAAGAGCAAACAGAAAGGCTGCAGAGAGAGAGAGAGAGAGAGAGCGCACGAGCCTCTGCCCACCCGCCTCCATTAACAGGCAAGATGCCCCGCAGGAAGCTCCCATTACTAAAGGAATTCAGGGTATGGAATCCAGGCAGGCAGGTCTAATTCTACCTGCTCCTCGACCATGAGTAGAATGGTCTGAGATTTTTGTCACTTTAGTGCATCAAACACCAAGTCTTTTTCTATACAACCTCAGGGTCTCAGAGCACTGAACAGCCACCTGAAAAGGAACACTGGACTATAAACCAGGATTATTAAATCTGTTAATGATTTTCTTGAAGCAAATATTCATACTCTGAATGTTAGGAACTGCTTAGCACTGAACACATAACGCACCAATTATCAACAACTGAGAGAAGAATAACAAAGCAAACTCCTTTTATTTTCATCCATCAATGACCTTAAGCATGACCTCTAAACAATGCCTTCTTTCAGAGGAACAAGTGTATTTTTTATGCTCTATTAGTCCAACAGAGCTGAATACACATTTATTTGTGTTAGATTTGCTGTAAAGATGCATCTGGTCAAACAGTTTGCTAATGCCTTCAGAACAGAAAACAGGCATATAGCAGCTTTTTTTACAAGCTCAGTTCTCACCGCAAAGATTAAAGCATTTTTTTTATTTTTGTAAAAGGTCTATTTTCCTCTAATTTTCAAATTAAAAGAGCTAGTGTATGGCAGGGAAAAACTGAATGCTTTCAGTGCTTGTAAGGAGTTAAAACTTCTATTTTGCTTTAGCAAAATTCTTTTCCACACTGCCTTCTGCCTTAAGGCTATCGCTCAAATTCAGTATCTGTCAACAGCTTTAATAGACAGGCTTCATCTTTACCAGTTTTAACCACCACATCTAAGCTACTCACTCAAGTTTATCTTTCACAGGGGAGAGATGCATGTACAGGCAGCAATTATCATAGAATTCAGTTAAGACAAATGGGTTGGAACCATTCTGTGGAGGCACCCACCTGACCCTTCTCCCACCATTGACAGAGAGCACCTAGAAGTTAACTATGCAGCTTAGGTTAAGTGAGATGAAATCATGAAACATGAAAGAGTTACATATGGAAATTCAGCAACGTATTTTCATATCTATTTGCCACAGTCGTTCAATTTGCAGCATTCCCCTTCAAAATTACCATCTTACTTTGAGCAAAACATCTATTTTTTGACAACCTAAATAATTAGGATTTATCTCCATAATATTAAAAAAAGGCACTAACTTTTTATTCAATTGACTTCTTACTGAATTCACTTGCCCATACACATGTGAGTAACCAACAAACAATCCTTACTTTGCTTCCTTGCATAGAATCTCAAGATAATTTACATGACCCTGTTTTTCCAAAAGTAAAACATACTAAGCCCGGTGTAAGGCTCTGCTCTTATCACTAATTAAGAAATAGCAAAAAAAAAAAAAAAAAA
>VZTX01020016.1:854550-917464 GCA_013400915.1 Pardalotus punctatus | reverse complement strand
AAAAAAAAAAAAAACAAAAAACAACATAAACCCCCCAGAACAGATACAATGCACTTTGAAATTACAGAAAGATACAAACCAGGATGAACCACAGAATGGTTTGGGTGGGAAGGGACCTTAAAGACTATCTCACTCCAACCTCCTTGCCACAGACAGGGACACCTTCCACTAGACCAGGTTGCTCAGAACTCCATTCAGCTTGGCCATGAACACTTCCAGGGATGGGGCATTCACCACTTATCTGAGTAACCAGTTCCAGTCCCTCACCACCCTCACAGTAAAGAATTTCTTTCAACCATCTAATCTAAATTTACCCCTTTTCAGAAAAGTTAAAAGCCATTCCCCCTTGTCTGGCCCTTCTAACAAGTCCCTCTGCAGCCCTCTGACAAGCCTCCTTGAGGTACTGGAAGGCCACAATTAGGTCACTCTGGGGCTTTCTCTTCTGGCTGAACAACCCCAGTGCTCTCAGCCTTTCCTCAGGGAAAAGGAAGATCTAACACTTGTTCTTGTTATGTTCTTTGGCTAAAGGCATCACAGCAGGAAGATACCATATCACTTGGATTTTTGCTGTAACTGCACCTATACTCAAACCCTGACAGAAATTCTTCATTGTGATTCAAAGGAGCTGACATTTTACTCCTCATTCTTTTTTCAATGTTTTTATGATGTCTATACACTTTGCCAATCTCTTTCCTGTTCTTTTAAAGGAAGTTATGAGCAGATGTGCTAGCTCCAAGTCATCCCACTTAAAATACAAAACTAATGAATTTTGAAAGCATAAAAACTATTTAAAAAGAAATCTCTGTTCAGATTACATTAAAAGAAAAAATCTTTATCAGCTACCACATCCACTTATGTATTATTAGGACCAATGAGCTTCTCCTCTAATTCACATGCCATTTAACAGGTTTCTAAGAACTTGCATGTGCTTTCACAAGCTTGGGAAGACTGCACTAAGTATCTTTAAAATCAACTCATTATCTTCCCTTCAACATGTACACTAAGCTTTGTAGTAATTTGAATCCAAATTCTTAATTTCTGTTGAAACAGACTTGATTTTGCTGTGGTTCCTCCTTTCAGAAGGTTGCATTAGAAGGAAATATCCAATTATTAGAAACACAAAAAAGGTTCGTAATGTGTACTCATACCACTAGACTCCAAAGTGAACACAATTTTCACAGACACATGAATTTTTCCGTTATCATTTACTGACATTACAATAAAACAGATTTCTTTGTAAACTAATTATTAACCTGCTTTTCTTTCAAAGGAATGTGATGGTCAACATAATTAAAATTATTCCCCCACAAACAAAACAGAGCAATAATATGTGTGTATCAGTAACAAAAATATGATAAACCTTCTTTTCAATTCACTTCATTTTCTCTAATCCTGAATACCAGAAGCATTGTATCCATATGGCTTTTAGTCCAAACAGAAGAACACAACTGTAAAGGAGTCAAATGTCTGTGGAAAGCCAGAATGCAGTAACCATAAAGAGATGGCTTATTCCCTCTCCCCGAGATTAACATATAGAAATCTACATCACATTTTCTCAAAAATGCATAACCAAATAGAAGATCCCCAAAACCTTTTCAAATATTTTTCAAAAAATAATGTAGTATATTCTAAATTTTTTTTAAAACCTCATCCACTGTACCATACTTCCTAGTGCTACTGATCCATCCATTTTCTTTCACACTTTATGCAACTTTTTTCCACAATCCTTGCAGAAAGTAAAAAAAAAAACATACCATTTTGGGGAAAAATTTGGGAAATCCTTCCTTTTAAGTAATAATACAAGGAAAAAAACCCACTAAACTACTACTGCTGGTTCAGTTCACCTGGGTGACAATATTCCTCAACTGAACTGAGTACAACACTATTCTGAAGAATCTAAATTATATCTGTTTTTACAACTCATAAACTAAACAGAACCCTAGGGGGAAAAAGCTCTATAAGGAATTTATTAACTGAACAGAATTCAAGAAACAGTGAATTGCGGACTGAAGAAGGGAACATGGTATTTAAAAATGCTGATACCTGAAGCACATCAGACCAAAGCTTCAGCATGAGAAACACCTCCATTCTGTCCTTTTACAATCCAGTTAAATAATCAGTACACAAAAAACCAACCCAAGCAAAGTGTATAAAGCAGAGAGAACTAGTTTGGAGGCCAGCAGTGAAGCACTATTTACGCATTTCAGTATTTTTAAAATACTATAACAATAAATTAATTACAATGCCACTAGTAGTGCACTCATACAGAGTGCCAGGAAGAAACCCACCTGTCAGTTCCCATGGTGTCTCACACTTGGAGCTGTGCAAGCATTACTGTGTTGTGGCAGGTCCCATGACAGTCCTGGCTGGAGGCTCAGCTGATCCCCGTCTCCAGTTCCCCTCCTCCCAAATACAAGCTTTGTTTTCAACTAAATCAGCTTCGTCAAATTGTTTAGAGTATGACTGTTCATAACAGTGCAGGACAAGGGGTTGCTAGGAGGGACCTGGATCATTAAGGGGGGTTGATTCCACTATTTGGTGAATAATGTTATTTTCAATCCACCAACTTAAACTGTTTGAAGTTCCTAAATTCTACTATAGCTCGCCTATTGACTTTTCAAGCGTCTGCAAAACAACTGTAGTCTAGTGGAAGCTGAGCCCCAGAACAATTGCAAAACAAACACCCACATACATGCAGATTCCCACATAGAGAATCAAACAACACAGTGGAAAAATGTCTCCATTTTAAGCTTTTGAATGCCTGCATGGCAAGCAAATTGAAAAGACACTTCCCAGCTTTGCCAAGTCCCACCTATTCCCCTTCTAAACGTAAAAAAAATTCCTAACTTTAGCAAGGGATAGAGATGAATGACATAAGTAGAACTGATGTAAATGCATCCTGCTAAAAAAACACTGCCCTTTTACTGATGGAATTACACAATGGGATAAAAATGTTGTGTTCCCACCCCTCCTTTTTTTCCAGAAAGCTTTATTAGGTCTCTGAGTCGAAACATGAAAAGATTCTTGAAAATAATCTTCTTCATGCTTGGGCTTATTCATCTTTAAGATGCACAAAGCCAGTGCATGGTGGAAACTGAGGAAAACTATTAGACCCAATACCCAAGAGGAAGCCACACATTTGCATGAGATGCAATACCTGTGTGAAGATTTTCTTATCATCTCACACTTGAGAAGTAAATAAAGGTTTTAAAACAGCGCAAGTTTAAACATGGTTAACACATTGCACTTGCAAGTCTGTCATGCAGTTGGAGTTTAGTCACACTATGACAATAATTAATCCTAAATTTGCTGCAATTTGCAGGTTGGAATTCTATGGCAAAGGACAACTTTCACATTTAATTGGAATTTTAATACATATTCTAATCCTACTTGGGGGCAAAAATAAACATAGGACGCTTGTGCATACAGAAATCTGTTTAGAATGGTAACTTGGTCTTTATCCTAAATCTAAATGAAGAAAAGCATGTATGGGAAAATGTTTAAGTGACCAAACTACCTTGTAAAAACTAAATAAACAAGGAGTCCTCTCTCACTGAGAGCTAGAATAAAAGGAGCTAAAAGTCAAGAGGATAAATGAAAAACTGTAGTATGAAACACTATAAATAAATCCAGAGATTAAAACTCATCAGAAGTTCTGCTTTCCTTAGATCTACCTTTATTTCATCTGTGTGTCCCCATACAGGGTTTGACAATATTTAAAGTGGGACTGAAGGAAGATAGGGAAGCTTTTTAGAAAAGCTTTAGTTTCTACAAGGCAGGCTAGTTTAAAATAGTTCCTATCACAGAACAAAAACATGTTTGGAAAAATCTTAGAAGATGGAGTCTAAAATTACAACCTAAGGCTATAAATAAATGAAAAAAACCAAAGGAAAATAAAAAGCAAGAGAATAAAAACACAGAAAGGGTTTATTAAGCATTTGGATAATGATGATTGTTGAGTTTCACATCAGTGCTGTTCACAGGCCATGAGTTGCAGTTTGCCATGCAAATCTAACTTCACCTGAAAATATGACCAAAGTCTATGGTAAAGAGAACAGTTAACCAGCTGGAACTTCAGCAAGAGCTTTCAGTTCTTTTTAAAAAAGCCACTGCTATTTATATTGGAGATTAATGAATTCAGACAGCCCGAAGACAACAAAAAAACCCCATTAAAATATAACAATTAAAGCCAACATTAAAATCACACCTGAGAGATCACTTTTTTTTTAACATATATAAAGAACATTGGTATATGCTGACAAATGTGCTCTTATACACAGACACATATATTCTTCTCAACTAATTCAGGAAAAGTGCTTGCTAAGTACTCATATTTGGAAAATTAAGAAGTAACAAAGACTCTGTAAATTTTCACTTATAATGGGATTCTAAATAAGCAGTAGGACAACTGGAAAACCTGAGCTAGATCCCACAACACATCACCTTTTATGAAGGAATTCAGTAAAGAATTTATTGAATAAACAAACAAATAAATTGACTGAGTAACTTTCCAGGAGGGCCTGAAAGATTGGAAGAGTTCTGACAACTCATGCAACTATGGCAATCCACAGCATTTCACGAAAGAGCAAATTTTGGCACCTCTGGTCAGCACAACTTCAGCCTCTAGAATGTTGATACAATGTATCTAAGATGGCACTGACACAGGGCAGGGAAGCAAACAACTACCCCCTACAACACCTCACTAAAAGAGAACCTGAAAGGTCAAGAAAATAAACAACTTCCCCCCCCATACTACATTTGCTTATGGAATTTTCATTCTTCAAGTCACCCAGACTTCAATCTGAAAAAACAAAACAACAACAAAAAAAAAAACCAAAAACACACACCAAAAAACCAACCAAAAAAAAAAACCCAAAAAACACCTAAACAACAAACCACACACAAAAAAACCCAAACCAAAAAAAGCCTAGAAATTCACTAGGAACAGAAAGACAGAAGGAAAATAAAGCTCACACAACAGAGCCAAGTCAATTTAATGCAATTTTAAAAAAAAAAAAAAAAAGCTCAGCTGAAACAATGGTATGCAAAGATTTCATACCTGTTGTCCAAAAGAGTATTTGCCTTTTTTAAGCCTGGTACAACTTCTTTCTGCTTAACTACAAAAACTCTGTCATGTTAAAGAAGCCAAAGGACCAAGCTGCGTAATGTAATCTAACCTGTTTTTGAGACAGCCTAACAAGAAACAAGTCCTTTTCCATCACATCGACTTTTAATCTGCGTCATCTACCAAGCAATGTAGCCCATACTTGTTTGCACAATTAGCATTATTTTGCAATCCCCTCCTTTCTCTAAAAGGATTATGCCCAAAATATTGCATTTGCTTAAAAATATCACTATGAAAACTGTAGAAAAAAAAGAGGCATCATTAAAAAAACCCAACCAAAACAAACCATCACAGCTACTTCTATGGAGTATTCAGGCCAATGAAGAAAAGAACAAGATAAATTACAATGACCTAAAGAAAGAAACTACTACTCCTACATCAGGAGGACGTAAAATTGAGGATGTACAAAAATACCACAGTAATGAATTAATAAACATAGCAGATTTAATGAAAGTATTTTAGAACAGATTTTATTGCTCATGTTGCTGTGTCACAGAGTTGAGTTTTATAAAACTTCCTTGTCATTAACAGACAGGAAACTTTGGCTCACATCCATTCCATCAGCCATAAAATCAGAACACACCACTGTGCAACTGTATATAAAGTCACAATCTGAATAACAAGAGTATCAGACAGTCTTCTCAATGGCAGCATCACAGCTATCCATGAGCTGGTGAGTCACCATAGAAGCATTAAAAGCAGACAGAAGAAATCCTACTTGCTCCTCCTTCCCATCTGGTATTTGCCAGGACAAGCAGCTGCAATGGCATGGTGAAAACAACAGGCAGCTCCTTCTAGTGAGAGTCAACAAACAGCTTCATTCCCAGGTGAGCCACCCATGCTGTGACATGCCACATGGGGACCTGCCACCTGCAGAATGATGGCTTGGTCATGCTGAGACACCACACAGCTCCACCAGTATCCCAGTCTAGAGTGGGAATGAATGTCCATCTCCTGACCAGGTGCTAACCTCTTAACAGCTGAAATACTCCCATCCCCACACATGATGCCCCATCTAACCTAGGTGGACTACAAAACAGCTGTACTTTCTGTAAGGTTAGCAATATTCTTGCAGTTTCAGAGACCTGTAAAATGACCTAATTATTTCAATATCTATAATGAGAACTAGAACTACAAAAACTATTATAAAAACACTTTTACAGCTGTTAGAAATAACAGCAGAATTGTATTAAGTGATGAAGGAAAAAATATGCATCTGCAGAGCATATCTACAGTACAGCACCTAACCAAACCGGTGCTCCAGGCAATTAACAGGAAGGTCTTGTCATTACTTGTTCTGAAGGCTCATTTGCCCAAACCCATTGAGCTTCATATACTTTGTTTATCACGCTGATAAAACTGGAGCAACAAACAGCGAATAAAGACTGGCAAAATCACGATTAAAAAAAAATATGCTTCAATACCAATTTTTTTTCAAATGTCAGAGGTATTAAAAGCCTACTTTCATTTCCATAAAATGCTAGAAAGTCTTTCTAATGATCTTTCAATACAGAAATGTACATTTCTGTCTTAAGCACATACACATGTAAATGGTTTTACACTTCATGTAAATAGTAAAATGAGAAAGTAGTCCCAAACTGAAAGTATCTTCACTCTCAAATTATACTTTGAATCCACAAAAGTGTCACAAAGCCACCAACCTTTTCAAATACTCCAATTCAAGTGGCTTCAGATACTCAAAACACTCCAGCAGTTTACACAACCACAGATCTTTTTAAATAAGTAATTTTCAAGATTTTCTTGGATTTTTCGTAGTTATGTAAACATGAAATAAGATTTTATTTTAATAATGTAGGGTATCACATATATGTGTGTGTACATACACAAATACACCTTATGAAAGGTAACTGGCATGTCTCATAACGCTTTACAGGTAACACTGTTTTCCCAAGTCACTTAAGCTTCTGTGGTATTTTATAAAAATGAAACAGCTTAATACAGGATGAATCAACTGCATCTAAAACGTCTTTAAAGAAAACAGGATAGAAATGCAGCTTACCATGCCTGGTATCAGCCACCAGTCCTGAAATCTTTTATCTGACTACACCCAGAATAGATTTGACTGATTTTTATCAAAGCTAATTCTCTGATTCCAGATTCTTAAGCTTACACAGAAGATTTCTGCAAGTTGTAATAAACATCCTTAAAAGCAAGTTTATGGAACAGAATCATGTCTCACTCTGACCGCTCTGGTAAATAATTAGTCTAAAAGCAATTAAATAACCCGAGCTTGTAAGCATTTTAAAAAATAACAGTTTACTGAACTATGCAGCCAATTTACAAATTTACTCTCCAGGAGGCAAAAGCAAAAGCTTTTGACCACCCACACATGCACATTCCATAAAGCTGCATTCTTTAGGTTGTATCTGGATGATTATATAGTTATCTCCTTTAGGTACCAAACATATTAAGTCTAAGACTCATTGAACTATTTCCTGTGGGTCCAGATGCAGGAGAAAGGCCAATTTGTAGCTATTGCTCCTGCTTCCAGTGAGGGCAAACTTTTCTGAACTTGAAAATCAGAAAAACCCCACTTTGTCAGAGAAAGTAAGGCCTATGCTGCCTCAAATCCAATGAAGACACTTCGGAAATCTGTCATCATTAGAGAAAATACTTTTCAAATACAAATGAGGTGAACCAGCCTATTGTATGTGAAACTGGTCTTTTAGCTGTGGCTACAGCTGCACTGAGTCATGGTGTACCCTGACTTAGAAAGAATTTTAAAAGTGACCCATGTGCTACATATAAACTTCTGCTTTCCCTTCGCGTACTCCTCCATGTTGGGGGCAAAAAGCCAAATGTTTCTGGAGCTAGACAAAGTACAATCACAAGTGGGCAAAATATTTCCAGTTAAACAAAACAAAGGGCTATAGATTCAAACTTTGGTGATACTCAGCATCATTCAACAGGTAGAGAAACATCAAGCATTTAACTGCTATGACCAATTCCACTGCAGCTTTAAATTGCACTGAGCGGGAAAACCAGATGAAAAATAAGCGTCTTACTATTCAGAGAAAAAAAAAACAAAACTAGATTGGCAGCAGTATATCCAACATCTGAAACATCCAACGACCTATAAACTTTATGTCTGGTGTATCCAGACACTCTATTTACAAGTAATCTCTAAAGGAGTAAAGATAAAGGAATGAAGAGTTTTGTTGTTCTTTTTAATGGAATAAAGGTTATGTGTTGCTTTTTTATAAAAGAATGTTTGCAATCAAGATTGACTTGCACACAAAGCAAGCAAGTGAATATACTTTCTTATTTTCTAAACATGCTTCTCCCAGTACAAGCCAGGATGTTCTGTAGTGGACCTCCTGAAATGGCATTAATAAATTATACTTGACTGTACTCTTGTGCATATACAGTTGTTTGGGGACTTTAACAGAGTTCAGCATGGAAAGCAGGTATGCTGACACAAAGAGCTGTAGCACCTTCTGTGCTAAACAGAAATATGTAAATTTACAACATGATTCCTCTCACACTCCAGGAATTGAGTACCTCAAAAAGATAAATCTTCTTTGATGAAAATCAAATCAACTAAAAGACCAAGCTAAAGCAACTGGCCTAACATCACATTCTAAGACTGGAATCAAGTATGCAACAGTTCCTAACTTATTTTACTTTACTTTTACTCTCAAGAAATGGGAAAAGCAGTAAATAAGGCAAAATGCTTCATACACAGTATTTGCAAAAGACTGAGCAAGTTTTATTCATTAGACTTTCTTAACCTTTCTGGAAAAGAAGTCTTATTATTATAAATGCTACAACTTAGTATGATATTCTACAAATGCATTAAAGCACTCTTAATTTTCAACAAAAGAAATTAAATACATGAGCCTGCTTGATTCCACTTCTCTTTTGTTTCAAAGGAAAAATCTTCCACTGAGCTCAAGGGAAAGATATTGCTTGAGCTCTAGTTCACCAGACAAGGGTTAACTTTTTAAATGTACATTTGCTATAAATACTCCATGAGCACTGGTACACTAAGGGCTACTCAGTTTTGTACAAATCTAGAAGTTGTACTGCAGGTTCTGTGATGCTCTTCCTTGGTAAGTCAATTCTGATCTAATGTTTCAGATTAATTATGTCTGTGCATTGGGCAAGACATACTGGGCAATTTATGTTCAAAAAACCCCCACCCTTGTACATCTGCACTTTTCAAAGAAATGGCACTTGGCTGTATAGCTAAGGATAAATTACAACCCAAAAAACCCAGAGCACTTCCACATAACGCACCTCTGCAGTTTCAGATGGATACAATATAATCCAGGATCAGTGAGTACACTAATACATACTGTTATGCGCTTGTATTTCTACTCCAAGTGAGAGTATTACTTATACAGGAAAAAGTCAACACAGAACTTACTAAGTTCTGAAAGCACTTTTCATTAATAGAAGTCTTAAAAAATTAATTACAATGCTGTATTAATATGTATCTAAACAGAATTTTCAAAGTTATTAGAATCCCAGAATTTAATGAAGTCTGTACAGGAATTCTAGCTAAAGTATATGAGCACTATAATTTTTGCAGGCATGCTAAGAAGTGCCTGCATACAGAGGGTATTAGTGCAATGAGGAAATGGCACATGAATTTTAAAACTCACTGTCTTTCAGAAGGCCTCAAATACAAATGTCTGGGTCATGTATTTGCAGTATCAATCTAAATATGAGCAAGTAAGTAAGACAAAACCCACTCTGCTTGAGCAGAGCTGAGGTCTCACAGCTAGTGAGAACAACAATCACACTATGATAGTGTAAAATCAGCACGTAAAAGCATTAACAAAATTTTATACAACATCTACAGGGCACCAAAATTTAACCAAAAACTCTGTTGGAAGTTATGAATCAACAAAAACCAGGCAAATTGCTAGCATACAGCTACTTATTTGTTCATGATGAAGACGAAACTGGCAATCTACATACTATCTTATTTCTGCAGGATCGAGAAATCGGCTCTGAAAATGAGAATTATATACTGTATTTTTACTAACGTCCTCCTAGGAAGCCTGTTAAAGCAACAACAGTAGTTTAGACCAGTTAGGTGAATTAGTATTGAACAGTAAAAAAACTGAACAGAAACAACAAAAAACCCTCCACAAAAAATTTCAAATCTTGTTACTGAGACATTTCAATTAATTCATGATGGGAAGAAAGGCCAGAAAATTTCCTTAAATACTTAAAAAACACAGACACAAGAAGACTTCAGATGCTGAGGTATCTGAAATCTTAAGACCTAGAACACACATAAAGAGCTGACAAACAGCTAAAAAAAATCCTATCAACTGTCTATATCTGCAAATACATATTAGAGAGATCCAGATTTGTACATTGCTACCAGTATTATTAACTATAAGCATAATTTTTAATCTTGGGGAAAAAAAAATGACTGTTTAAAAGTGTTCCTTCTACATCGATCACCTACAAGATCTTTGTAGAAAAAACCTTCAGGAAAGTTTTACATCAAAATTGATATTCTTGCAGTCTCAAACCCTCCTTAAATTTAACACCTTGAATTGACTGCTAAATATAAAATGAAAAGCAATGGTACAGAAATTAAAGCAACTTAGAATCATTTCATCAACCCTTAAGAACAAAAAAGGTTGCCAAATAATGCAAATTATTTATGGGTAAGATGCCACATACTTGTTTTTAGAACATTAAGTCTGTTCCCCAGAGTATTTACTGCTGAACTGTCATACTCATGTTTATAATGCTTCTATTAAAAAAACCACCTTATCACATCTCATACTATTTTAGTAAGCATTACTTAATCTGACTACCTGCTAAAAATCCTAGAAAATACACTCTGATTTATGTGCCAGTAGGGGCATATACATACATATTTTAAGGTGCTTGTATATATTTTAAGATAGCTTTTTCTGTTATACTCCTAACAGGTAACTGGGCAAAAAGAAGTGTGCCATACTTTAAAGAACTAAATCACAGTACACTAGTGAGTATAACCAGCATGCAAAGACTCATCAACAAAACTTGCTCTATCGTTCCTGCAGAACATGGGAATCCTTTCTTTTGTGCAGTAGTAACCTAAACAGAATTTAAATGCCTCTCCTCTGTGAACGTGTGGAATTAAGACACCATAACTGCAACAAATTTGCATGTTCTAGTCTTTTCAGGAGGGTCTCGAGAGTATTAAAAGTCTTGCACTGTTTGGGATATCAATTTTAATTATTCTACTAGGATTTATAAGAGGAAAACAGACTTTTAGAGGAACCTGGATTAAAGCCAGCTAACATGACAAGTAAACAGATCACAGGTCATGCTATTCATGCTCTGGCACAGTAAAACAGTAGTTATCACACCTGAAACTTTAAATATTAATAGTCACTTCCACAAATTTCAGAAGTGCACATGAAGAACAAGCTAAAAAATTAGTTTTTTCTTTCTAGATTTTAGAAAGTTAGCTACTAACATCTGACTGTATTTAACTGCATGCTGTATTACATAGTTGCTACATGAACAAATAACTACTGGCAGGTTTAAACAAGCAAGAGAGAAGGAAAAAGTACAGGGATAGTAAAACTTCAGAGAAAAACAGTCCCAACAGAAACCTGAACGGACTTACCATGGATTCTGTTCTTCCAACAACAGAAAACCACATTTTGATCTCCGGGACTACAGATCCTTGAAAGAAAAAAAACAATTCTCCACTTCTCTTCCAGCCCTCAACAGCAACCACCAGCTCTAGTCTGCTGGATTTTCCAAGATACCCATCAAGATAACTCGGAGCTCAATGCTATGACACAGTGTAGCATTTATCAACACCAGCTATAACCAATACAATATTCAGACTCTTACGTAATCAGTTATGCTGTTCTGACTTCCATTTACTTTAGAGGCTTTATTAAACTCTGAAAACTGCTAGAAAAAACAAAAAGGGAGCCCTTTTGTACTAAAGACAAAAAACCTCCAAATTAAACAGGAAGTAATGTGCTGGCCCACAGATGGCTAAGAAGTCACATGCGAAAGCCCCCAAAAAAGTGATATATTTTTAAAGTAAACTGCATGCACATGCAGCTTCCAAATCATCTGGATTTCATAAAAACTTAACCACAATGTGGTTGGGAGTCTGGCAGCTTTTAACATCAAAACATCTTTCAGGGTTAGAGCAACTAAAGTCTGCACATAACCTCAAAAAGCAACACTGTTCCCTGTTCCCTACACCCGACCACTCCTACCAACTGCATTTCCATATACCTATTACAAAAGCTATTGCTATAAAGCTACAGAGTATTACTGTAAGAAAACATGCAATATCTACCAAAGGGTAGAACAAGCAGTTACTTTTTGGGATCACATATTAAGCTATACAGTTTAATTTTAAATAAAAACAAAACTTGGTTTAAAGCATTCAGTTTAAGAAATGCTGTTAGGTATTTTCCCGATTAATAAAAAACCAAAACAAAACCCAAGAAGCACAACACTGTTTACACTGCTCTGGCAGCTAACAGCTGTTTCATAACTAAACTTGTTTTCTCTGCTATGTTTGCATATAGCATATGCACTTAGTACATGTTTGCTCAGAGGGGCTGTCCTGCCTCAGAAAACACCAAAGTGAGGTGAATTAGGTGATGCACTGAATTTCTGCTCTCTCTGGAACTCCTGGCAGGCCTTTAAAATGTCTACTTAAATAAAATATGAGTAGCTCTGACAAAGAAGTAATGCACTTAAATGTTTTACCTATCACTAGGTAGGAAGAGGATCCAATGTACTAAAGACCAGGGACCTAACACTTTCATATACTCCTTGACTCCCCTCTTTAGGTTTTGTTTTGTTTTTACATTAATGTACATGTTTGCAATCACCTAGTATCCCAAGGTGATATTTCTATCATAAGAATAAGCAGGTGCACAGTATTTCAATGCAAGCTGCATTCATTTTCTGCTTGTACAACCTTTGCTTCAACTTCAATGCTCTTTTTTTGATTACAGCAGGTGTGACAATCACTTGATAATTAAGACTATTTGGTGTAAAGGTGTATGTAAGGTATGGTATCTAATTTCCTCATTAGAAACTCTTAATTGGCCCAGACATTAAGCTAAAAAAAGTCAAAACTAATACAAACTAAAAGAATTATTAGATAGTAAATGTCAGACATTTCCTCAGAGATGAGCACAGATTTACTAGGAAACTGCACATTTTTTTGCAATGGGTAGAAGGAAGAAAAGCAGTCCATTGGTACTGTCTTTCTTTATGATCTCTTGAGAATCTGCCTATTCTGTTCACCTCTAGAATTCCATCAAGCTGCATTTTAACCAATTTCATCCAAAGCTTGTGACAAGTATGAGAAACCCGTAAGACATAACAAGAGGGCAGGTCAGCACTGACATGCAAAGGTAGTCTCACAGCATGGTATGAAAGCAACTATTTTGTCGCATCACAGGAAAAGAGCTGTTTTCTTTTAGAAAGCTAAACAGATTCAGGGCTGTCCTTCACTGGCTGGAACAGAGCAACCTGTTTACCAGCCACTGCATTTTCTATTGCTACAAGATTTTCAAAGCACTCTAGAAACAATAGTTCAATAAGCACAACTGGGTCACCAGTCAAACTGGGTTCCTGTGCAGCGCAGCAGCAATCATGTATCTCTGAAAGTATGAGATTTCATTTCTTCAACTATATGAGCACTTAATAGCCAACCTGTTATTATTAAAAAGTTTAGAAAAATCAAAATCTATTCTCACACTTGCCTCTCCCTCTCATTTCGGGTATTCTATCCAGTTAATGTTTAGAAAATTTTAACAAATAGTCTGCTGGATTTCTTCCTCCATTTTCAAAATTACAAATGAGAATTTTAACTTTTATGCTGTTATACTACTTTATATACTACTGGAGATCTATAGAAAAGAATTATTAGTAAAAGTCAACAAGATAAGAATAGAAAGAAAAAATGCACCCACTCTTGCTAGCTTCTCAGTCAATTCACTCAATTCTCTAAGCTGGTCTGCTCTGACCACACTGAGAAAATGAATGCCTGTGTATTCTTTGTATTCTTCCTTACTCTTTATTTTTAATGATGTCTATTACAGGAAAAACATGCTAATAATTACAATAAGCAACTTTTAACCTCTTGAAAATAATCCTACTTAACTACTACAGCAACTTGTTTCAAACTTAATGCATACCATCATTTCTATCCAGTGAACATTCTGATGACTTCATATTAAGCAGAATTTTCTATTGTACATACATCAAAACTAAAACAATCTGTTTCTTGCTTATTTCAGACTAAGATTTAATAGAAAACTGTTTTTATATCAGAATTCCAATATTAAGACAGCACACAGCAGAAAGATGAAATGCAATGACTGCCTGAACCAGTGTTTCTGCAACTGTGCAGGGATGAAAACTGCAGATGCCATGACTGATCATGATAAAGAAATAATGAAATTCATTAAATAAATGGCAAAAAACTTTCAGATCAAGTTTACACACTGACCCATAGCACTGTTACATACTGCTACTGGAAGTTAAACGTCAGTTGTTAAAACAATATCTAGAAAGCCAGCCAGCTTCAGTGAAAAAGGAAACTTTTTCCACCCATAATATGCTGCTTCACTCTAGATGAGAAATCAGATTTCACAGTGTAAAGTGTAAAAAAAAAAATTTCTATGGCACATTTTGAAACATTCAACAGAAATGCAGATGGCAATCAGAAGTCTGATAGATATTTAACCCAGTGTCAAGATCAAGTATCTGCTTCTCAAATTAACCCACTCCACTAAAATCAGAGCAGAATATCAAGTTACATTTTTCAGATCCTGAGTTTCCTCAATAACTGCAGATTGTTTAGCACCATTCACCTGACACCAGGTATTCCTTTACAGATGTCAGAAATAACACTTAAAAGCTGATACTGTGCAACGTTACAATTTCAAGAACAGACTATGAAATGAGTGAGGTTGTAAAAAAACAAAGCAAGAGAGTGCTGTTTAGAACCAAACTATGCGAGGCAACTTAAAAATAAAACAATCATGTTTTCAGCTCATGTACTGAATGCCAAAGAGGACCACAGTATTCTGAAGTTCTATGCACTACACAGTGAAGAGACATTAGGAAAGACTTTTTCTATCTGTTGTACACCACATAATTACAACACAGACCTTTGAGTATCACTGCTGCATAATTTATAAAAAGTTTTAAACTCACAAGATTATGTCTGCTATTTGATCCAGTTAATAATGCAAAACCAACCAACTAGTGGAGTCTTCCATCTGGTGGCTGGAGCTGTATGTGCATTCTATAGATAACTATGTAGTGCTACCAGGTACAGCATATACCCACGATTTTGGCTATTACACTGTAGGTCTCTACTATAAAGAAGCAAAACTGAAGTCATTTTTGCACCTCTACACTGTGCAAAAGATAAGATGTTGTCTTCATAGCAGAAAGTATACAAACTTTAATGTATACGTTTGAATTGTTTCATTTATTCATCAGTTAACCCATACAATACATTCTTTCTATTTACTGCTTTATTGTCAGCAAAAGTTCTAAATACACCTGTTTATTAATTCTATTTAATAACACTCCTAATTTTTGGCTCTGAAAACACTGAATAAGCCTGTAGTAGAGATTTGAATTTATACATCATAAGAACTGCATCCATATTATATTTCCATTTGTGTAGTCCACATCTGTGTATTCTACAGAAACGTGCCCCAATCAGAATGAAAGCATGATCAACACAATGTGCACAACCAACTTAAGGGAAACATACTTTTTCCATTAACATTTTCCACAGTAGGCTGATAAAAACAGAAGTTTTTTCAACAACACTTAAACAAACTGACTTCCATACCTTGGCAGCAACAATGCTCAGTCCCATTCCATTTTGTTTTTTCAGTGTTACAGTGATAATTTCAGGTTCTTTCCTCAAAGGCTGAGCCTATCAAACAGCGAAGGGGAAAGAAGAAAAAAATTCAGAAGTTCATATTCACTGCCAGGCTAGGAAAGTTACTACGCAAATTAGTTCATAACAAATAAAACTACTTTGTTAGAGCAGCAAATTTCACATCATAAATAATATATCTTGTATCTATTTTAAGACCTTTAAAATATCTAACATTTGATTAATATGGATTCACACTATTTATTACACCTGTGTAATACTATACTGCTGAAACTTTGAGGTCTACTCATTGTTTCTCCTTCTTCAGTAAAGACATTACTAAGGAATCACAATTTGAAATGTAACAGAGGTCTATAAAATAGTAGTAACTTTTCATGAAAACTGAAGTTCAGACTCCATAGGCCCCTATTAGGTGAAGATTATCTACATGGAGAGCTCAACTCTTAGTGCTGCATCTAGAAGATCATATTATCTTTGCAGAATTATTAAGAAGCCAATTAATTTCAAAGGCATAGTTAAAGCCTTGAAATAGGGTTTCAAAAAAATTCACTTCTGAATAATCTTGAATACAGCCTGAGTCCCCAAACACCTTCAGTAATTTTTTTTAATATCTTTCAACATTGCCAGTTCCTCAGCTTAAAAAGTTGTCATCACAATCTTCATTAGCTGAAGCATGTAAATTAGAGCCCCTTTTATTCATATTGAAACCTAACTGCAAGCTCCACAACACCCATGGCAAGTAAAAACAAAAGCCAAGGAAAGTAATTTAAAAAAATTAATACTTTTTGATTGAGTTCAAGTATTCAAAAAGCAAGTAGCTTTTAAGCTGAAAATACTCACTACAAATATGAAATTATTTCTCTTTAGTTGCTCTAAAAATTATTTCATATAAAGCTACCAACTTTCCAAAACCAAGCTGTTCTGTAACTTCGATACTGAGACAAGCAGAAAAAAACCCCCCACAAAACAAAAAAAAAAAAAAAAAACCTTTACGACAGAAAAGATTTTTAAAAACTGCCTTGCACTGAAGTGAGACCCTTTTTTACTAAGTATAATGTAAAGGAAAACTAAAGATTTTTCTTTCTTCAGGAAAAAGCAGCAGATTAGAACTTAATACTAAATATTTGCTTAGTAACTGCCAGTTTATAAATAAAAGCAGCCTGCAGTTCCATTCACAAGTTATTTATAGATCCATATCCATATATATTTTTGCCTGTGTTTAAAAGAAATTTCTTCACTGTTTGTTCTCAGAACAGGGGAATATGACAAAGTTTGCTTATGTGAAAATTATAATCATGCTACAGCCTAGAAAAACAGTGACTTAAAGAAATCTGCAAACAGTTCCTTAAAGTCACCAGTCACTGATGAACTATGTTTAACAATGAAGCCTGTTCTTCCTAATAAGGACTAAAACTGATGACATAAAACTCAATGGCTTGCCAAGATTGCAGCTGACAATTATTCACTGAATCAATAATTACCAGCTCAGCATTCTCATGTGAGAGGTGACTTTCATAATCTGCACCTTCAAAATATATTGTCCATGTGCCTGGTGACCGCGGATGAGGTGTTAGTCTACAAAAACCTAAAAGAAAAAGTAACATCAATATAATCACGGTATTTTCTCAAGGGATTAATTAAAATAGAATAGTATTCATCTTTTTATATTCATTAACATGTCGAATCTTATATCTCAGATGCCATTATGGACTTTAATGCAATTTTATGCTACTATCTACAAAATCCTATAGTTCTATAGCTGTTGCTTCTAAGAGACACACTGATTTAAAAAACACTGCAAGCTCACAGAAAACTCTGGAGCTGCAAAATATTGCTTTTACCAACCAGATTCAAAAGAGACATGAAACACCGAATCACCTTTTAAAATACAAACTACCAGAACTCTGATTAAGACAGTGCTGCAGAAATCTACTTTGCAGAGCGTGTAGCTAGCCAGTCTCAGCATAGATTTAGCAAAGGTCAAGCTTTGCCTGCACTCATGTTTTTAAATGAAACACTGCAACTAAAAGAGGCATTTAGTTTTATTTACTTTTTGTTATTTGAACAATTTCTAGAATTTGGAAAAGAAGCCACAGAGTTCAGAAATATCAAACACTGTCTCCTAAACTGGGGACATTGAGAATCTACATCACATGGAAATTATGAATTACTCCATCCGAATATATTATATTCTCCTCCTCATAAAGACCATTTTTCACTAATTCAGTTTATACTGTTTCACTGCAAGAAGTCCCTCAGCATAATTTAAGGGATACCCCAAAAGTAAAATTTTGAAAAGGCCTTATTTATAATGAATATACAGCCATTTGTATGGCAGCTGAATTATACTTTTTAATTAAAGAACTTATTCTACTAGTCTCCTTTAGTCTCAAGACTACATCCTCTGTTACTCACTGGACTTTTGAAACAGTCAGTTTCCTACTTTTCTTTTAAAAGCAAGAATATAGCTTTTCTGTAAACTTAATTTGGAAGCAACAATTGCAAAGCTTCACTGTAGTATAGAGCAAGTCTGCTTTTTCAATAGCCTCCTTTGCTACAGCCTCTTATTTATCTTGACATTCCTGTACAAGTTTTTTACAACTGCTTTTAGGCAGAAAATTAAGAAATTCTAATAAAATTGAGTAGCACGAAATAAAGATTTTGTAACTTTATTAGACAGATTACTTATAACTTTATTACAGATCATCATATACATATTATTATAAAGATTATAACTTGTTCATTTACCATATATGCTCTGACAGACCTTCTGCTTTACTTTCTCAAGTTTAAGTCACTTTTATGCAAGCACAAGATCTATCATCTACTTGTCATCTGAAATGCTATTGGACAACAAATGCTTAAACCATAAGTTCTTACACTGATCAACAGTGAAAGAACTATTTTAAGCTCATGGGTTTTTTTGATGTTATATGGAAGCAGCTGATGAGTAAAAAAAAAAAAAATTACTTAACTATTCAATTCACATTAATTTTTAAAATCAAAAAATGTTTTGGTGCAAAGGCAAAACAATGTTTCAGCAGGCACTAGTAACTCAGCACTGCTCACTTAGAACCTTGAAACTGAATGAAACAGAGAAAGGGTAAGTATTAAAAAAGCCTTAATAGTTTTAATGGGTTGCAAAAGTAAACACTTGAACATAGTATAAAAAGATTGAAACATACACAAAGAAAAAGTGGCTTACACTTAACTATAATGCATTTTTCATTCTGTGTTTGCTACACAGATCATTGCAAAACAACAAAAGAACTAACCTCTCTGACAGAGTGGATCTAAAAATTCTTGTAAACCACTTGGAACATTTCTGACAACATCGCAGGAATAACCATCTTCTGGTAAAAGGAAAGGTAGCTGTAAGTCAGGATCCTCTTCCAGCTGGACTTCTCGGCCATCACTGCGAGCAAGTTCATCAGCTGTATTTTCTGCAACGGTTACTACATTCTCTATCAATTCCTGGACAGAAGGCAGAAAGATACTGTTACTACAAAGGGATAATTTCATTAAGCTAAAAAACCTAAGATTAAGATGCTAAGATTGCAAGAGAAGTTAATTTGGAAAATAAATTACCAGATATAAAACTTTTTTGGCTCTACGTACAGTCAGTAAATGGCATTGCTTTATTTTTTGAAATCCCAGAGGTAATCGTATTAGCAAATGTGACAGAAGCTCTTATTTTCACTTCAGTATTTTACAAACTTGTGGTGCACGTTTTGCATTGAAAACTAATAACGATAACCAAGCAACTATGGAATTCTACCTATGCATAAAAAGGTAATATAGGTTCTGTTCTTCAGCAAAAGACTTTGTGGTTTGGTAGCCAATATATAAAAACATCTCCAAGCTACAAGTGCCTCCCCCTCCCCCAACATCTTCAGACCTGTTGTATTTGTGCCTCTGATTTAAGAGACAAATGTACCTAAAGTTAATAAAGAAATGGACTTTTTAAACAATGTATTCACCTATATAAATATTATACTGCATCTGCTTTCTTTTTAGTATCAGTGAACTATCAGAGTTTATCTTAAAAATGTTTTTACAATTTTGCAAGGAACACACTCTATTTTGACATTTGCCATGTAAACTTAGAATAGTCAGTCATCTTAAAAATCAAGATAAAAAAACAGTTCCAAAAGCAACATAATACATATATATACACTTAAATTCCAGGTATCAATAAGATCAAAGGACAGTCTGTCCAGAGCTGTATGAAGGGATTCAAGATCCATGGACTTTTACATTCTACATGTGAAAAAGTGTAGTGTTCCTGATCTTTTCCTTTGATTTCTACAAATTATCAAACTTTGTTCCACACAGAACTGTTCTCTCTTCTAGCACCTTTCTGTATTTCACCCACAAAAGGTGTAAGATGCAGTGACACCTCTCTGAATATGCGCAATATGGAGTGATACCTCACTTTCCAGCTCAGTTTAACAGGTTCTTGTTAATACCCTGCTTGAGTCAGTGAAGTACATCCACCAAAGAGAAGGTAACTATTTGCAGCCAGTGTTTTCTTATCTCGGGTATGTTAAAACTGCACAATGAGTAACAAAAGAGACTTACTGTTGGGATGAGTGGTTCATCTGGAGCACAGTGATAATTCTGCAACAAAGCTTGTAGCTGCAGAGAATTCAGCTTAAAGCAAGTACTGTTAATATTTGGAACATCTGCGTGTGAGTATTTGTCCATGGTAAGCAATGTGGTTGCCTAGAGGGGGGAAAAACATCCCAGATGACAAATTCAAACCAGAATGAAACCTTAATCCTCGTGTTTAAATGTTCTTTAGATAAAAGACAGGAAAAGAGAAAGCAAGAAGCCACATTTGTAAGAGAAGCAACATAAATATCCCCAAAACAAACATTAAATATATATCTTTTACCAAAAGATGAATTAATACTTAATCTATCATAAATGAAGCACATCAATTTTTCAGCAGCTCTTCCTGTCTCTGTTCAGTATAGTTACAGCTCAGTTTTAGAAATGGAAATTGAACAGCCACATTCACTATTAATTTCACTTGTAACTTAAATACTAATGATGTTAAAAACATATTTTGTGTTTTAAGCTCAATGCTACCTTGATGTTCCAGGATTGACTCACACAAGCTATACTTGTCCACATGCTATTCTCTAGGAACATCACAGAGACAAACATTCTGTTTGAATACACAAGTATGTGAGAAGTGTTAACCACAAATATGCTCACCTGTACTATTCTGCTCAGGTGGCAATCAGCAGCCAATTCCAAACCTTGTTTTTCTGCCCAGGCTTCAATGTGGCCCAGCTGCTGGCGAACGATAGCTCCCCAGTAATGTGAACATAACCCTGAATCTGGGGCTGTAACTAATCTGTTAAAAAGCCACATGTTGATAAAATGAAACAGCTGGGAGAAGAGCTGTATAGTCAGAGCAGCATTCACTCTGCATCGTCGCAGCAGGGACATGGCTCCAGTCAAGGTATGCAGCACATCATCTACAGAGATAAAACAAAAAGCAAGTCATGTTCACATACTGCAGTGCACACCTGGTTTAGGCAACAACACAAAGACACTCAAGTCAGGCTAGTGAATGTTAGGTGGCACCTACATCTATTTAAGTTACACAGACTTGCAGAAATACATTTATTGCTCCATGGTTTTCAAGATAGAGCAACATTAAAATGCTAGGTGGACTGTAACTCGTGAAATGAAAATAAATTTTTGGAGGAAAATATTTATCATTCAAGTACCTAACTGTCTATACCTGACATTTAAATCACATCCTCACTTTCATAAACTCATTTTTCTATTAGTTTTTATAACAAGTTAAAACCTTCATATTCTACTGTTTCAAATGCATATTCCAATTATTCCATAGCTTCTTGAAGTTAAGTATCAAATTGTATTTAGAAATTTCAGAAGTTATTTGCATTGTATGACACACTCAAACTATAGAATGCTTCTGTTTACACATTAGATTTTTAAAACATTATTCAAAATCCCGTTTGCCAATTACTTAATTGCAATACTACCTAACAAACAATAGGGACGTTTATCAGCATCACCAAGAGCAAACATCCTCATATGATTCCTGGTGGAAGCAACACATTTATCTTCAGGTCTTCTTTTAAAGCAATACTTTTAATCTGAAATCTCTTTTGAAGAGTCCATTAGTTTTTTTAGAACTGAAACTCAGGATTGTGTCTGAAAAAATTATCTGTAGGTTATAAGAAATCTATAAGGCAGCTCAAAAATAACTGAAATAAGAATCTGCCTTTAGTCCAGTACCAGTTAGTTACTTTTTCAGGGTTTGTGTCCCCAAAAGTACTCTCATTTACAGTACAGGGCACTACAAACATAACAGTGCATCTTCAGTCTTCCTTCAACACTCATTGCAGGAAAAAAGCAAGAACAGAAAGCTTAATACCTAAAGAACCAAAAAGGATCTATGAAATGTGTACAAACACTCTCTGTAGTTCAACAGAATGACTGTATTTAACTGCTCTGCAGATCACCTTTCCTTCAGTTATTGAGGCATTAGAAATCTGAGCACTGTCACCGAACCAGGATTATAGACACAGGGTGACAGCACACATGAGCAGGGTGCTCTTGCGGACAGGAACAGCCCAGAAAGGTTCATTGCTGTGAAGTAAGCATCATGTTTCAAGTACCATGGCAGGGAAGCCTGGTATGAATCTATAAGGCCAGTCAGCCTGACCTTAGTACCCAGGAGGTACTTGATCTCCCATAACATCTCTACAGTGAAACTGCTGAGGTGAGGACTGGATAAGCTGATGGCAGTGCACGGAGAGAATCAGTTGGACCATAGGACTTGGGGGATTTGCAGATACAATGTCCCATTGGCAATCAGGTATTAGTGGCTTACTTCACATTTTGGGGCTGAGACTGATACTGTTTAATGACTTTAGTAATGGCCTGAGCAACTGGATGGAGTACATTCTGAGCAAGCTCACAGATGATACCAAGAGGGGGCAAAACACTGATACAGTGAAGGGCAGCAGTATTTTTCCAACGGGCCTCAGTAGGCTGGAGAAATGGGCTGACAGGGACTTCAAGAAGGTCAAAGGTAACTGCCAAGTCCCGCATCTGGGACAGAGTAAGTCTGCGCAATAGCACAGGACAGGTGCCACCTGGACAGAAAGCAACCCTGATGAAAATTATGGAGAGATTCTAGTAAACATCAAGTTGAATGTGATTAAGCAATGTGTCCCTGCTTGAAACGTATTCAGTGGCATACTAAGCTGTTAAGTCAGCAGCAGTGCAGCTAGCAGGAGGGAGAGCGGGAAGCAATCCTTCCTATGCAATTCAGCATTGTGAGACTGCATCTGGAGCACAACATCATTTCAGAATCCCCAGCACAAAGAGAACAGAGATTTAAGGAACCAAACTCAGCAGAGAGCTGAGTCATCCATACAAAATTGATCCAAATAATTATCAGCAGTTAAGGTGTAAATGTAGTAACAAATAGATTTTTTATTAACATATAATTGTATGGTTTGGAAGACACAAAGATCAAGTAGTCTAACCTATTTTAGGCCTCTGAGGATTATTTTCTTCTGGATCATCAAGGAATGCTGGCATGTAGTTATTAAGCTCTGACTGCAGACAATGGACCAGGTACCTGGAAGGCAATGGGGGGAGGGGGAAATTTAAATTCTGTGTGTGTTCATTACAAATGGTTCTAAAGAAAAGAGTTCTATCAAACTGCAAGACTGTTGAAATTTCAGTGTTACAAATGTGACTATAGGAAACACAATTATACTTTTTAAAGGGTCTGAGAGACCAATTTTCCCATGCCCTTCCTAAAAGCATTGAAAAAAAATTAGGTTGTCTGGTAACAAACACAGACATTTACATGCAATATCACTACCACACAGGTAAAAAAATGTCATATACTACACAAACAGATGCTGTCAGTCCAAACCTGGGTTCCATACATTTGCAAAAATCTTTTTTTTTTCCAAACAGAAATACACTTTTCTCTGTTTTAAAATCTAGCAAGAGTAGCACTTAAGAAAAAAAGTTTCATATTCTGACCCAGCACACAAAATCCTGAAACAGCCCTAATGCTTTGTGGGGGAAATTTGTTGATTCTTTTATTTCTCTTACCTTTAACTACACTGAAATGAAAATCTATTTTAGTGTTCTTTCTTTTCAAATAATTAAACATTTTCTTTAACACTGTTTTTGTTAATTCATTTATACATTTTCTGTTAAGAGCTGAAACTAGAAAGGAATCAAATTGTAAACCCAAATATACAGGAAAATATTTCATGACTTTCTAAAACTCCCCCTTCTGTTTCACTGGTAATATTTTTAATTATACACCCAAAATTGCTAGAAAATAAAATCCATGGCAATTTCAATGGGTCCTGGAGTATGCCAGTTATCATCAAGCGACATTTTCACAGCAGACTTCTTTCTGTTCATGCTTCAGTTGTGCTTTTATATTTCTCTTCTAAGTACATATTCCAGGGATTTCCAGAAGTTTAATACAAGCATTTGGAATCTGCCATGTTACAGTATACTTAGGGAAAATTCACACAGTTAAAATTCAGGAATACTTTTGCCTCCAGACTGCTCACAGTGAAAGAAAAAAATTCAGCACCATTCCTTCCTAGCCACAGAAATATTCTGTCTTTGATGACTACCTGGCCAACTGAAGTAGCAGGAAGTTATTTTAGGACAGCAATTTAAGACACTGAGCTGTGGCAAAAGGCACAGCTTCATTAACAATTAGTGTTTAGAGAGGCTATAAAAATTGAAAGACTGTCAAAATAGCTACTTGCTATACCCTATTTGCCCACAATTTACCAACGAGAAAAAAAAAAAATCTGTGGGAGTTCATACAAGGGGGTTTGGTGCTCCCCTGAAACCTTTTGAAAGTTCATAAAGCAATGTTAAGGTTTTACATACTATACATACTGCTCTTCTGAGAAACACAGCCCCTCAAAGCTAAACAGTTCAACCATGGTTATGTCTCCCAATCCTGTCACAGTATAAAAGAGTACAGAATACAGTATTTCATATTACAGAAAATGAGAATACTGTATTTAAATAGTCATCCTACAGGAGGGGAAAGCTGGGTCTAAGTCACACATGGTACACAGGGACTTCTTTAAACATTAGTTTCAGATATGCAAATTTGCTGAGAAATACTTGTTCAGTAGTGGCTCGGGGAGAAGAAAAATCTGAATACGAACAAAAATTAAGCCTTTCTTGTTCACTAATGCTATGCCCAGCCAATGTTGTTGTCTTTATTCAAGGACACTCTCCTCTGAGGGTTTCCCTTCCCATTTGGATATTTCATTCAATTTTTTCCTTTAATCAGTATTGTAATTGCCTGAGCTGACAAGTATAGCTTGATTTTTGCTTCAAGACAAAACCTGTCCTTCTGTTTTTAAGAAAAATCTGCGCAAAAAAAACACTGTGCAAATTGCTGTTTATGAGAATTATGAAAGTAGATTATATATAGAAGTTCTTAAAGAGCATAAGATTCATTACCTTAAAGACCCAGAAATATTTAAGCTTATGTATTTACATATTAACAGCAAAACTAACCTTTCCTCACAATTTCACATAAAATTAAGAGAAAGCAATCAATACAAACTAAACTTCCCTGAAATTTTTAGTGGCAGCCTCAACTATCAGAAGACCATCTAACAGATGAAACTTGTGCACCACTCAGTGATCCATATTCACAAAACAAGGCATCTGTCTTAAAGAAGTAAGTCTAGCCTTTCTTTTATGTTTTCCTCTCAGATATTTAATAATACCCAAAGGACATTATTGCTATACCTAAAATTTGGCAGAAATGTGAAGTCGTTCTATAAACCCCAGAAACAGAGAAAATGGTAAGTGAAACAGAAGTTTGATAGCCTTACTTGAACGCCATTTGAACCAAGTGTGCCAAAACATCTTGTGCATCCACAGTAATTCGGCTAAGATCTCTGTCTTGCTTTATGAAATTGAGTAATTCAGATGCATTTGCCATCCAAAAGGCAAGGGCCCCAGCAATATTCTTCTGTTTCTGTAAGTGTAAAGAAGCAAGAAATAATACAGGGAAATAATTTTCTGATAAAGCATGGCAGTTTAAAAAGGCTCCAAAAGATAGACCAGTACCTCTGCCCCTTTCACCAAACATCTCTCAGATACCAGATATTTGCAAAATGTTTGCACGTAATATTGCAATTGCTGTAACTACTAAGTTCAATTTTAACATGTTCACTGGACACATGAAATGCTAATAAATTGCCAATAGCTGTATCAATGAAAGCCACGGTGTAAGCATCTAATTACACAGTGCTAAAAGTTAAGCAGATGCAGTATCTGGTAATCTGTGCACTTTTAAGCGCATATTCACTACTGCCCACTGCCACACTGATACTGCACTCACTGGCTTTGATACCACGTGATTCAGTATCAAGTACTGATCTATCTCACCATCTCCCGACCACAAATGCCAGGCCAGGCAACCTCAGATGAAATCCAAAGAATAGGAACCACAAACAACAAAAAAAGAAAATAAAGGGAAGAAAAAGAACTTTGGTCATTTCATATCCACATTGAAGTGCGTTAAGCAGAAATTATGGAATGCCGTAGAAGTTGCAAAGTCAAAAAAGGATTTTAGTACTGCATGTTCCAGTTGCTGAATGAGTGTTATGAACTGTTCAAGTCCAGCTGTTTGAGTATTGTATTTTGATATGGAAGCAGCATGAGAAACTGAGCTAAGCCAACATAGCTAGGATCAGTTCCCAGCAATATATCCTACCTGATCAACCTGGTCTACCTCCTGGAGTAAAACGGACGAAGGAAATCAAACAGAATAGAAGAAAGAAACTTGTGAACAATCATGAAAGCTTTAGAAATCAAACACTAAACATGAAGGTACAACACATGTTCACAGTTATACACAGATGCATTAATCAGTAACTACGATGCAACTGAGCTCCTTCTAAAAAACTAATTAATTTAATAGGACCAAGAAGCACAACAGCTATGAACTGAAGTGCCCACATGTCACAATTAATTCAAGGAATTAATGCCCTAAACTAGTTGCCATCCCAGACTGGTTATTCCATGCTCAGTGTGCCATAGAAACCTTGCAGAACTTTTTGCAGGCAATGGGGTAACTACCCATCCAAACAACAGACCCTGGGAGCTATCTGCCCACACTGCTGCAATGGAGACAATATACAAACACACACAAAGAGGGAACAGATATCCCCCATTCAAAAAGAAAAAAAACAAAAAACAATGAAACAACATTAAAAAGCAAACAAAACACATACAACACCTAGGACAGATTTAATACATCAAAAAACAAAAATACTGTTTTAAACAACAGAAGAGTCAAATTAAATACCACACTAAGTTTTGTAAAAGTTGGTACATATAAAACTATGCTGAGTTAAAAGGATAAAGAAAACCCACCAGATGTCTGTCTGATTATTTAGAACCAAGATCTTAATTATTTTTTGCTTTCTATTCAGATAACTCTCCCCCACCTGCAACACAGTGAGCTTAAGATGCAAATATTTGAGATGTTACTATTTTAATTGTAGTTAGAGCTCAAAAAACCAAATTGCTGCTTTTTTGTTTCCTCCCCCTTTCCAGCCAAAGCACTCTGAACTGACTGAAGATGTGTTGGCACAGAACAAAAGGAAATGCTCCTTCTACAAACAAATGTTAAAATTTAAAATTGAAAAATGCCACAGAATGATTCGGGAAAAAAACCCAAAAACACAGAAAACCAAACCAAATGGGGAAAAAAAACCAAAACAAAAGGCTTTTTAATATGAACTAAATTTCTAATCCTGCTTTTTTATTGGAAGCACTGATCCTTCTCATAGCTCTCTTCTATTTTATCCCTATCTAATACAAAGTCATCCGTAATATTTAGATTCCAATACTATATATGAAGTCACAGATTTAATTTGGTAGCGAGTGTTTCTTCAGTAACTTCACAGGGAGACTTGAAAGCTTTCTGATCTAGGCAGGCAAAATTAGGATCTCAGCCATTAATTTACTCCCACAGTACAGCACAGGAGTTTGTGCACCTTCTCACTACTTCTGCTTTGGGTGCCTCTCTCCCCTTGTGTCTCATTTGCTTTCCCTGTCTCTCACACCTTCAGATCCCCTTCAGTGAAGGAATGCTTTACAGCTGAGACACAAAAAAGCTCTTGTGATACAACTTATTACATGCTAATTTGACTGTGACAGCCATCAATACAACCACTTACATTACACCTTAGATGAAGTGATTTAACTTAGCTTAGCTTGTACCATTTATACTGCAGTCAGACAGGTCCAAGATGAAGACATTTTACTGGTAATTAGAATCAATGTATTTCTTTGCCATCAGCCCATTAACCTTGAAATTCACTTAAGGTTTACTCTTCTGTCCCAAGTGCAATTTCCCCCCTTTCCTTTGGCTCCTGCAGCATGACATTCGAATGAAACTCCTCCCAGTTCTCATGCAACCTCTGACTCCTTTGGGTTAATTTCTTGCAACTAGGCATCACCTTTCACAAAATGCAAATACTGCTTCCTTGCTGATGTGTTCCTTAAAATTTAGGTTGGAGATTAGATTGCGGCTGGAGTTACAAGGCTGTAGAAATGGCCTTTCACAAAGGACAGTCCAGACAAACAGTTGGGTTTAACAGTTTTGTAATAGTATCAGCAGGATTATAGAAAAGACATTTGCTTACAACAACCACAAGGCTGCATGTGACTTGGGAAGCCATTCTCAGTGCTGTAAATTAATGTTTTCACACGATAATCTACTTTCTAGCTTTCATTTGTTTTCAAATCAAACTGATGTTTGAGTCCATCCCACTAGTATCTTCTAGCAGCTACGTGGTTAGCCATTCAACACTAAGAACGGAAAACTTTCATCTCTGCTTTCCCACTGTACCCACCTCTCACTGCAAGTCTTTTTAGGTTCATTGTTACTAGTGTACATTAGTTATATAAACTGAGTGACTTTCTTTGATTCAGACCTGTAACTTCCAGTTTATATTCGAAGCCTATCCTTTCTCTGTTTACTTCCCATTCTAGCAGCTGAATTGCTTATGCACAGGCTCTTTCCAGCTCATGTTCTCCACTATAGCAGCAGTCTCCTCTCTTCCACAGCTGGATTAAATTTCTCTTTTTTCTTTTAAATAAAAGAGCTTGAGTATTAATTTTTGATACCATTTCAATTTTATCAAATATCCATTGACTGTGACATCAAGATTCAAAGCAACATACTAGTTATTTGCTTTTCAGATTCAAACTGCCCTTCAGGACTCTGATCAGCTTTGGAATGTACACAGAAGGCTAATCTTGCTCACTGCAAAGTGTCCTCAACACCAGCATTTTCTCCCAATCTTTCCTGTGAAAGGTGGGAGCCTGTTGTATAACTTTACAGAAGTGTCTAATGCTAACATGCCCCTGCTGAAAATTCCACTAAATCTTTCCAAAACCTGAACAGAAGCTGAACAATTTTGGTTTCCCGTGAGTTTCATGCCACTCCTGTTGTTTACTTTCCTACTCTCCCTTAATCAAGCTGTTGTGTAATACTTGCATTGTAAATTCTCTACGGCAGGACTGGCACATTTGTTATGCCTGTACAGTACTTAGTGCAGCAGGGCCCTTGCTGCTACTCTGGCAGCACTATTTGCAACAAACACACCTATTTCAATAAATATAGAAACATATTTCAATTTGTTCTCTGAGAAAAACCTGCAGACAAAAAATTTTAATTAATTAATTAATTACTGAGGATACATGAACTAGCACTCCTTTTGGAGAAAATGACCAGTCTATATTATGAACAGTTACACAATGCAAGGTATTGTCTAATATCACAGATAACCCAGTGGATCTTATCCTGCATTTCTACACAAAACAGAATTCCCCCTGTGCTTCTGTAGAGTCTCGTACATTATAGTAGCAAGAGAGTTAGACTACATATAAAATGTTGGAACATTTGAGAACTTGTCTTTCTCTTTACAAAGCAGTTGTGTCAGCTTGGTTCAAGATATCTGAGTTTTATTACCATTTTTTGTAGTTACAAAAGTTGTAAAAGTAACAGGATCAAAATTAAAAGTCATGATTCTTTTTAATATGCTCATTTCAAGCATCAATCAGTGCAAACAAATGCTACCTATACAGTATTCTTTAATAAGCCCATCCAACTTGTTTTACAAGGGTTCACAGCCAGAAATATTTGCAAAGATCTTACCTTCTAGAAAAGAGTCATCTCTTGTCAGAGAACATAATCTTCAGAGCAACAGCCACTCCCTAACTTCCCACATTGCTCAGGAGAGCTTCTTACCACTGACATTATTCACTGACATAAAAGCAAACCTTCATAAAGGCAGTCAATGCAGGCATTGCTGTTTAATCAACTACTGTTAAAGGCCAGACAGAAAAAAGCTAAGAAGTTTTCTAGATTATCAACAACATGTAAGTAATTCCCTTGACATATTTTGGCAGAGTTACTCACCTGTATCACTCCTTCCATCATGTTCACCATCTTGTTGACTATTGCAATGACTTTGTGAGTACGCTCAGCAGGAGTGATGTCAGGTCTGTATTGGCTGGACAATACATACCGACATGTCATATACAAAACATATGTTGGTGACAGCTTAAAATGAACTGTCGAGCTATTTGTGTAATTTATAATGGCAGATAAGAAGGCATCTTCAGCTGTAGACAAAAAGGAAGAAAAGCAGTATGTCATAAAGCCAAAGACAGAAAGAAAATTAAAGAAAACAATTTCATAACTTGACGCATAAAGGAATTTCTTTGGGAGAGGGAGGAAGGGTGAGCAATTTACAAGAATTTGAACTCTGTCTATTATGTATTACAGTTAGGCACACTAAAAACACACTTCCATATAAAACTAGAAAGCTTGATCATTGGGTAACATTTCTGTACTATTTTCTATCTCTTTGCTGAAAACTTGCATCTTCAAGAGAAAAGGAAAATTCAAGATTTCTCTTGTACATTTTATTCCAACAAAACACCCATACTAATAAAAATCAGTCTTTGCTTGCTCACAAATCTATTTAGTTCCAAATATTTCAAGTATGGACAACCTCTAGTGTGATAATTTTCTACCAGATCCAAGGCCTTAAAAACCTGGGGACCAAGATAATACAAAACTAAACTCTAAATGACAATGTAAATCTAATCAGATTTTATATAAAATGGATTTTGACCAAGATGCAATCAATTATACAAGGCATGGAGAACTATATAGAAGACAATGAACTCAATGTACTGAGGAGAAGAGATTAATTTTTTTTCACATTTTATTTGAATATCTGAAGAGAAAGAGTTGAAACGCAATCATAAAAAAGATACGCATGAACTTGCCTCAATATCTGATGTGTCTGCTCACCCTCCCAATAAAACAAGTTATACTACTAGACTGTCTAGCATCTGTATAGTCATTGCTTTTTTCAATGTTGACTTAAATTACCCTGAAGTTTTCAAACTGACTGAAATAATATAGAAGAAAGCATTAACAGGTTAGTGTTATAACTTCACAATTTACTCACAGCTTTCCCTGAATTCAATACTGGCAGGCAGTATCAGTTCTGGTCCATGGGTATCCTGAGATCTAAAGAAAGATGAGAAAAACTGAAACAAATAATCTGCATGGGTGATATTAATTACTGTAAAATTACAGAATTCTCCAAATACACTGGTTCCAAATATTGACACAACAGCCTTCCACAAAATTATCCATTTTTTACCTTTCCTCCAGAATCATTCAAGCTGTATTTGCCAGCAACACAACAGATAAAAATACAGACTTGAACTGTGAAGTCTGTGATATAATGAACGCTCTCTTCTGTGCTGCACAGCAGACTGATAGGATCAGTTTGCCATCTGCCACTGACAGGATTCAAATAACAAATTATTCATGGATACATGAAAGAAAGTGAATGAAGCTTTGCATGGGACTTCAGCTTGGTTACAACAAATGTACTTTGCTGCTTTTGATGACCTCAAAACTTATGAAGACTTGGTCAACCTATTTGTCCTTTCTTCTGGTAAAGAGGAAGTCAAATCCAGTCCCTACTCCCACATGGCTATTGCTACATAACATTAAGAAACAGCAGCCAGCCCCAGAATTATGTCCTCACTGAAACTGAGTGCAGTGCTATTTCATACAAGTACCCATCAGAGAAATCACAGAGTAGAAAACTGAAGAGAGATTTGATTTTTCTGGTGTCTGCAAAAGGTTAAGTATGCATTTCACAGAATCCTGGAATATCCTGAGTAGGAAAGGACCCACCAGAACCACCTGGCCCTGCAAAGGACACCCCAAGAGTCACACCATGTGCCCCAGAGTATTGTCCAAATGTTTCTTGACTCTGCCAGGCTTGGTGCTGTGACCACTTCCCTGGGGAGTCTGTTCCAGTGCCCAACACCCACCCTCTGGGTGAAAAACCTTTTCCTAATTTTCATCCTATCATTACTGCCTTAAGCAAAAACATTAACTGAGCTGTTCTCTGCAGCTGGACACCTAATTTTAGGAAATAAAAGCTTAGGAATAAAAGCTTAACATCTTCTCCATGCAATAGCCATTTTAACCACATGCAACACAATAGGCAGCTTTCTACTTTCCCCAACAACTTCGATAAAGAATGTAATATAATTTTATAAACCTCGATCTCCTGAAGATTATTAGTTATGCCACAAGGCAGAGCTAGGACACTGAAAGCCTTTATTCAGCCATCTCCTGTAGTAAAAAGCCACAGTATAACTTTAAACCAGGTGTTAAAAGACCCAAGATTAAATTTTAGCATATTGAATCCAAAAATTAGGGGTACCTTTGGGTTTTGATGGGGATTTGGTTGCTTGTTTTACAAACTGGCAAAACCTTGAACCAGCAGAGAACTCAAGTTACGCCATCTAGATAATGCCTTCTTATAAGAAGTACTCAGGAAATCAGATTTCTGGGAAGTTGAAAGTTAAGGAATAGCAGGCACAGCACGGCAGTATGTACACAAATTTCTGCCATTTCAATTACATTTCAAACATGACAGCATGCTCTCTTTATGAAAAGCACCCAGCTGGTGTGTAAATTGTAGCATTTCATCTCTTTTTATTGCTATAAATTTAAAATGAACTAATTTGTCACTACCTCCATGGTGTCAAAAAATTCACCTTCTTCACTGAGAACTAAATTACTTCCATAGAATAATTACTAATACACAGCATTATAAAACAGAACTACAGTGACAACTTCAGAGAAATTTTTAATCTGTCATATAGGAATGGTAAAAAGACATAGAAATACTTTAACAAACTGGCTAGTAAACCAGTGACAGATTTCAGCTGATGATTTATTTTATTTCCCTTAGAACAAAATGATATTGATTGGTTTCAGCACAAACGGAGGAACTGGATTCTCAGCCAATGAGAGACAATGTGTCATGAGTGATGAGACCTGATATTAATGCAAGATTGCTACAGACTTCTGGAAATTGGCCCTAAGAGACAAATTAATACAAAGTATTCTTTAAAAATTGTTATTTTAATTTTACCTGTAAATTAGTAATCTAGGAACAGATGCAGAAGATTAATTATTTTGCTACCCTAACAGGACTTCCCTTCAACAAACCATGGAATCACAGAATGGCTTGGGTTGGAAGGTGCCCTTGAAGACATCATCTAGTTCCAACCCCTGTACCATCCTCCACCTTCCCCTAAGAACACACAAAAGAAATGCTCTCTAATTAA
Organism: Pardalotus punctatus; assembly: GCA_013400915.1. Taxonomy (NCBI): domain Eukaryota; kingdom Metazoa; phylum Chordata; class Aves; order Passeriformes; family Pardalotidae; genus Pardalotus; species Pardalotus punctatus. Next base: position 883,685 of record VZTX01020016.1, on the reverse strand, counting down.
GCTTTGCACATGAAAAATCTAAGTTGAAGTAATTCTCTGTGCTTAGAATAACACATTTTAATGACTATATTTTAAGTATATATTGTCTTTGTGCTGTTGTTCTTATAGATAAAGCCTCTTTGTGGCGATTAAATTCTCTGAGCTAAACCAGTCTGAAAGTCTGGTTAGGTTTAGGAAGGCCATAAGATATTGATTAGGGGTTGCCTCCTCTCTTAGTATACTGTCAGCTAATATTACACTTTAAAAGTGCATTAAAAGCAATAATACATTCCCCTGGTATTTCTGTATTCTCCTAGACTGTCTCTGATAAACTGCATAAAAAATGAAACACCCTTGTGTGATTGTTTTAGTCCGCATGCTAGCCATGTATAAAGTTTTTAAGGCACATTAAAGCTAGGAATCAGGTAAGCGTCTGCATTCAGTTAACACCATTTACATATCATCGTACTTATTTCCAACCAAACACATCTTGAAGAACTCTTGAAAGGTATCCAAAGCAAAATATTATCTTTTCTCAATTTTATTATATGCTTGTTCATGCTAATTGTAGTCAGTTATCTAATCAGCATGTGTGACTCCAATCCTTAACTAAATAGTCATTATGTTTTATTTCCAAGAATCACATTTCAATCAGAACAACTATACCCAGTAAGTAAACTGGAGTTATGGTCTCAGACCTCAATTATGTTTCCTTCTTGAAATTAAAAAAACATGGCAGCCAAGTTCTAATCTTTGTTCTTCGACCCTTTCAGTGAGTTATTGGAAGAAAGTCTTATTTGTCTTCTTATTCATGTTTAGAGAGCAGCGACACACACAGTATACACAAGAACACTTAGTGGAGGCTGGAAGTTGTACAATAACCAGACCCTGGAACTTGCCAGTGAAGAATTTTTGGTTTTTCAAAATAACAAAGCAGTTCACAATTACTGTCCTTACATTTCACAAAATGAGACCAAGGTATCCTCGAGGAAACCTTACTAAAAGTCCACAAAATACATCCACAAAGGGAAAGAATTCAGCGTACTCAAGCAACTCATTGCCTGATTTTTCAAGTCCTAATCTGATATCCTGATTTTGCCAATTTGTTAATTTCATAAACACAGTGAATGTATCTGAGAAAGAGCAAGATAGAAGTACTGTATTTAGATAAATAAGATGGTAATTACACAACACATACTACAAACATATAAGATGTATACAGGAATAAAATATATGTCAGAGCTGGTGATGAAGATATTTGAGGTTGTAGTTACCACAAATTTAAGTGCGATCTAGATGCCTCCACAAATATTTTCTGCCCTAAGGAACCGAGGTGAAAAAACCTTTGTAAAGACTAGCAATTAATTCCTTCTTTAGAAGAAATTAATTAAAGAAGTTAAAAAACCCCCAACAAAATGAAGCCAAGATACAGCTCACAGATGGCTCTGCATTTTTGAAATAAAGAACTGCAGCAAAAGATAATCCTCTTTATAGAAATTTAATAATCTTCATACACACAGAGATGCACAGATAAAGAAATATTAACAGCAGAATCCTCAAGAACTTCTGACCAGCTATAAAAGTTCAGAAAGAAGTTTTGTTCACCTTTTATGAGGAAAATTACAGGTGAAATATTAGTAATTCAAGTAGGAGTTAAACCCTCACAACCTTAATAAATTAATTCTGAAAAAGAATCTGAAGATGACCAGGCAATCTAACAAGAGAGTGAAGAGCAGAACTGAGTTGCATTGTAGTCTAATTTCACTGAAAGTATTTAAAAGATGCCCCTGCTATAGAACACTTAAAAATTCAAGTTTAAGTGGAAGCATAATTTTCTGCCCTTTTTTGGTTGTATTTTTTCCTGCCACTCACATCTCTAAATTCTCTTTTCTGTCTAGTGAATAATAAATCAATTTAAAGGTACAAAAGCTTCATACTGCAAGCTTTACAACTTGGATCACTGCACTTTTTAACCCTGCAGCACATTTACCTTACCGTTCATCCATTTATCATAGCTGTTCATCTAAATTTAAAAGCTGATTTGTGTAGACAGCAATACAATCTTTTATTTTCTGAAACATGTGAAAAAAAATTCTATTCACATAATCACTGATTTGCTGAGGTGTGGTAAGAGACTCTAGAGATCATCTGATCCAACTTCCATGCTCAAAACAGGGTCAACAAGAGCAAGTTGCTCAATGTCCTGTCCAGTCAGATTTTAAGCATCTTCAAGGACAGAGACTCCACTCCACACCTGCTGACAACAGCGCAGTAGACGTAGCAATGACCTGGTTATTTCACTCTCCAGAGTAAATCAGATCATCTTGCCACTGACAAATGAGAATTTTAAGTAATTGTACTTTTGTTATTGAAGACATTTCATATCACATGCCTAACCACAAATCAACAATGATATAGCATGACTATCAGCCTGACTTAACAAAAAGAGAACCACAAATGACAGAATACTGAAGCAAAGGATTAGTTTCGTTTGGTTTTTTGAAAGTATTATAAAGTTTTTTGCTTTGGTTGTTAACACTGGGGCTTATTTGGAGCACGATCTTAAAGGGAATCCCATTCTCCACAGGGAAAACCAGATCATTTAAAACATTTCAACTCAGTGTTTGATCAATTGGAAAAATGTATCTGTTTTTTGGATTCTGAGAAGTAATGGATCACATGTTTCCTACCTGCTGTCCTGTCTGCGGTAATCCTGCTGGTCTATTCTAATCATCGGCTTCACCATTCCTCGCTCAGCTGTGCTGGATGCAGATGATGTCCTGTCACCGTCCAGCCTGCTGGTGCTCTAATTCAAAACAGCAGGACAGGTGCTTAGCATGCAAGCGCTGCATTAGCCAGTATTTGTGCCTGGCACTACTAAAATGAAGCGTCAATCTGAGGCTTGAAAAGAGATGGGGAAACAGAAGAGGGGAGTATGGCACAGAGAGCGACAGCTCAGCAGGCGTTTTCACCACAGTGGAGCACTGAGGAGCCTGCTTGCAATTCAACAGACAACAATGGCCAGCAAAGAGCAGCTCTTTGTTAATGCATTGCTAGAATTTATAATGTAGCTTTCAAACATCTTTAATCAAAAGTTGCATACCTATCAATACAAAATAAGAATGAGTTGGGAATTAAAACTTTAGATAAGGGATGAAGTTAAACATATTTACAAATTTAAAACTGGCCATGCTCCCCCACTCTGCTTCTGCAATAATTCCAAATGCTTATACTACTGATCCATAACATAATTTATCCTGATCTTCAGGAAAGTCTGATCTGCCAGACAGTAAAAAATTTCCAAGACAAGACAAGATTTCCAATTCAAACTGGGTTTTTTTTTTATGTACCATTTAATTTGTTTTCTTTCAGTGTCTCATGCTCCTTAATAGGAAGCTTTTAATTTATGATTTCTAATTCAATCAAGCCCTATCAGGAAGGGGACAAACATGATGCTTTAAGCAGCAAAATACCCAGCAATTATTTTCAGCATAAGGAGTTGAAAATAAAACATCAGTAAAACAGGAAGTGTTTGAACAACTAGTAAGAAATTTCTCGGACTAAATAATTTGCTTTGACATAAGAAAACCTGCCAACAAGTGCATCTCAAAGAAAGAGATTGAACTACATCACTTTTCACCAACACATCTCAGAGAACTTTCATTAAACTTACTGTTACTGTTACCCCTTTTCCAAATAGAAAAGCAAACTTAGAAGAGAGCAAATGTTAGAAAATGAGTGATTCAATGATTTAACAATGTGTCGTACACATTCTCAAACAGTAAAACTAAAAAAGAAACTAAACTTTCCTGTTAATCCCTAGGCCCACTAGACAAATTTTTTAATGACTGTGAATAGGATATGAGGTATGCTACATAATAAAGCCAGAAACTCTTATTCTGCAATATTTTAAGACATTTTATTAGTTTACGAAGTTTCTGTCCTTCCTTCTAAAACATCACTAAATAAATTCCTATCAAAAGTAGGTAAAGAACACATACAAGGTAAAGGAATGCATTATCACAAAGATACAAAGTAAAGCAACTGAAACAAAAGACTGCAGTAAGAAAAAAAATTAAACTAGCAAGTACATTCAAAAGCTATCAGCGTTATTAATTCCTACACTGCTGCATTAATATTACTGAATATTTACAAGTATTTCAGTTTTGTAATAGCAGTAATAAAACATAAAAGGGAATGCATTTCTGGGAAGATTACTACATTTCATACTGCTGAAATAATTCATTCTCTCATTTCATCTCAGGCATGTGATCATAGCAAGTAAGGCATTAACCATTGTGTCATTTTACTCTGTTTGTTTGCTCTTGGAAAATGCAATTCTGGCACAAACCTATTAAAAGAAAGGCAGTGCAGAAAGAAAGCAAAAAAATATTATCACCTCATAAAATGTTTATAATTATGACTACAGAGATAGTTTGTTTAGTCAATGTGTGTACAGGAGCTCCATTGAAGTCTACAGTCACATCCATTAAATTTTAAAAGCCTAGTTAAATTAAAGTTGAACACCTTTTCACATTTTATATAAAACATTTATTTACTCCATCACAGATGACAACAGCCATATGCTACACACATGAGATAACAATGTAACAATTCTAACAAGAGTCTCCACCTGCATGTAGTGTGCTTTCCAGAAGTCAATTTGGGGAGAAACTACTTCAGGTTTGGAGTTTCCCTTTCTAAAAAATGTTACTATTCTTGACATGAGATGCATGCCCAATGCCAATACAAATTTAAACAAGAGTTTTGAGGAAAAAAACACCCCAGATCTAAAATAATAATGCACATGATATCTGAGCCCATCCACAAGGAAAAACATCTCCGGAGACCGATGAACTGGCCACATTTGCACAAATACTACTGAAGTTGTAATTTTGATTTAACTTACATATGCTATAATTTATTGTATTATTAGTAATAATACAATACCTTGCTTGCTGGTAATGCTGTTCCACTGTGAATATCCCCCTCCAGATCAAATGTTGTTTCCTGGACAGCTCTAAAAGCAAGATAACATTTCCAGTATGTTTTAGAAATTATATTGTTAAACATTTAACAAACAAGAAACAGTAACTAAAATCAGTAAATTAAAATTCAAGGGTTATACCATGAGCCCAATTAATATTAACTTTTTTAAAATACTGTATCAGTTCTTTATATTAATAAAATCTAAACATTTTTATACAGATAATTTCACTTGCAAAAACAGATTCATAGCTAATTTCTTCCCAGTCAAGTGAGAAAATATAAATACACATAAACAAATACACATAAAAATATATTCATGGCACATTCACTACAATAGACTTGCTACAATTTTTTTCTCAGCTCTTCAGTGCTGAATGTACAACATAGAGTAAATAATTCATAAATCATAGTAATGCATATTACCATATCCTCATTCTAAAGATTTTTAAAAATATTTGATTGTTCAAGCTGCAACAGTCCTTTACCATAGATTTTATTGTTCAGATAAAGCTCTGCAGTAATACTGTGCTTTGCAGTTGACTGTAAACCTGCAAGAGCACTTATTTATTGATCTGCAGGCTAAATGCAGAATGAACTCAAGATTTAATCAAGAATATTACATGACAGCTAAATGTCTGGAGGTCTTCCCACAGACAGGTCCTACAAAAAGCAGAGAGTGTCCACAGGAAAATGAAGTGGAGAAAAAATAAAAAAAGTTAAAGCATACATCTATATTAACTCGGCAGAAAAGCTTCTCTTCCTCTGTATGTTTCTCTCACTCATCTCTAAGCCAATTTGTTATTGTATAATGTCATTTAGAACAGTATGTATATTTTAACAATAGTAGCCTCATTTGGACCCAGAGAAAATGGAAAACAGGTTTTTCCCCTGCTCTGTAAACTGATTTTAAGATGGTTCCTTTTGAATATGTCTATAGCCATTGAACAAAACAGCTGAACCCCTACATGTCACTAAACTTCCGATCAGTGCTTTTATTATGCACCTATCAAAAATATAATTACACAGAGGAACAATAGGGTGGACTTCTGGACTGTCAGCCCTTGCAACACAGATACTAGAGGGTAAGTGATTACACTATAAAAAGTAGTTGTTACATTGAGACATAGTTCCCTATCTTAATAATCTCATTTCATGATTACTTCATTTCCAAGTCCTTTTAGTGGACTTTTGAAAGTAATTATCTGATAAAAAAAACAAAAACCAGACTCTGAAAACCTTCAGCAAATTCTTTCCTTTTCACAGAGGTTGGATGAACTACTGCTTTTAACACAGAAGTGAGCAGCATGAGGAAAACTTGTTTGAATACTTCATAATGAAAAAGACACTTGCTAATCCTAAATAAAATCACAAGGTGGAGCTCAAGACTTAAAATTATATACTTAATACTTTAAATGAGTTCATATTCTAATCACTGGCCATTTATAATGCTCTCATTCTTTATTTTTTTCCAAGGCTCCCCTCCTAACCTCAGTGGGAAGAAAATAAATTTTACTCACCCAGTTTTGTGTCTTGGACCTTTGACCATAAGACTTGCATCAGTAGTTCTTTTGGAAATAATATGGTCCTGAGTAGGATCCACAAACTTAAATACATGAGAAGACCCAAACTGAACCTTCATTCCACTTTGCAGCATGGTGGTTTCTGAAATACGCTGACCTTCCACATAGGTTTCAGCATCAATGCTTCTTGGGGTTACAGTAACAACTCCATCCATATTAGTGAGGTCACAGTGATGAGGCTGAATTCCTGGACCAAATAACTGGGAATAGAATTAATTAACATAATATAAATTAAATTATACTGCAGCAGAAATAAAAAACAAAGACTAAGATGCAGCTTACCCTACCTAGAGACTAGTAATTTAACTTTTCTTATAAATTTAACAGAGATGAGTGGTACTAAAATCAGTGAATTTCACTTAAGTTTTCATTGTAACAAGAATAATAAAACACACAACTAATATGTGCAGCAGACATCCCTTAAGGAAAAGGTTTTCACCTTTTTGGTCATATACTGTTTTCTTTCTCTTGCTATGTGAAATCTGACAATGCAAGTAACTACAAATCAACTAACTGCATTGACATGGATCCAGGGTGCTGTAAGAGACTCCCTGGCATGAACTTCATACAAATATGCTTGTTTTATGCACTTTAAAAAATCCTACCTCAGAGGGATTGAGAATAGGACTTGAAAGCCATTAAGCAGTTACAGTAACACTGATGTGCACCATTTGATCCAGTTATGAGAAATAAAATCCCATTTTAATTAATAAAACCCTTAAATAATAAAAACCTGGCTTAAAATAATAAAACCCTTCTCTTAAATCAAGAGTGGAAGTAAATTGAAACAGATAGTTATGATTATTGATACAAAATTGCAGCAATATTTTACCCTTCAAGCTTTAAAGGGTATTTACAGAATATTTTACTAGTTTCCACAACTACACATAGCACACCAGAGATCAGTTGAGTACTGTAATACGAGCCTGCCTTCTTCCATACCTGAATAGAATTGTCATCAAATTTTTCCGTTCCAACTTCAGTGACACTTAATTGCAGACGATAGAGCTTTGGCTTATCTCTGGAGTCAGAACCATCTGTACAGCAAGCAAAAAATATTAATTTGCAGTTAATAAAGTTCACATATTCACATAGTATTTCTACATTACTACAATTTAGTTTAGAATAGCAATGTTCACTGAAAAAGAAAACCTGAGTGACACTCTGTTGCAAAACGGCAACACGTATTGTAAGAAATCCACACTGTCACCAATGTTGCAGGAAACCTCGTTTAGGAGACACCTCGTTTAGGAGAAACCTCATTTGAGAGTCACCTCGTTTAGGAGAAGCCTCAGTTAAGAGTCACCTCACTTAAGAGACAGGCGCCATTTTCCGTCGGTGAATGAAGCAAGACACACAAATCAATATGATTTATAAGCAAGCTTCAATCCTTTAATCGTCAATTCCAAAAATATTCCAAAGACGTACGTACGTACGTTCCCCCCAAAAAACCCTTTCTTATTCATCAATCCGAACCCCTTATTCATCAGGTTTACAGCCTTAAGTACATTTTTGCAGCACTTAGCAATATTACATGTCATAGAATCATTGGTTAATAAAACTACTTGTCATTCTATTATTGGTTAGTTGTACAGTCACATCAACCTGTTCCCACCCTCTCGTGGTCCTTATGATCTAGTTTTTTCTACTCTTCTGACTACAATCCCTCTTTCATAGGCCTCGGTACTTTCCAAGCCACCAAGGACATCTTCCCTGACTACAATCCTTCTTTCATGGGCCTCGGTACTTTCCAGACCATCAAGGACATCGTCCTTGCAGTTATCTTCAAAATTCTACCTTCTGCTCGCACAATGCCCTGTCTGTGCTCTGCAGGGGCAAAATCTGCAGAGACAGAGACTCTGGCATTCCACGGCCGCCTTGCTCCTCGAGCCATTTCTCCACAACACTCTTTCAAGATTTGTTGGGAACCTGGTTGTTCATCATAATGTAAGAATACTGAAAGTAGAGAAAGCCTCCTTGGAACAGCTGTTTTCTACAAATGCAAAGAACAAAATAACCAAGAACTACTACTCTGAACATACTCTGAAAAACCTTCACTATTCCTTAGAAGTTTAAAGAAATAAAGCTTTTCTAAATCTCTAAGATTTTATATGGGTATACCAGTATGGATTTAAAAGATTAAGAAAATAAAATACCTGCAAATGTCTATAATAACAGTATCTATCGATCTTACTAAAGTACACATTATCAGCAATATCTACTGTCAAGTGGTCCACATACCAAACTGTTTCTAATTCATCAGATACCGCACTAGAGCAATATTAAAACACAATCTCATAAAATGTTTACCTATGACAGCTTTTGTCTTAATATACAGTACTTCAGCACTTCTGGGCTTATCTTTATAGTCCCAGTGACCTTATTTTCATGTTACAGAAAATGAGGTAAAAAATAAAGTCCAACTTCCTACCCCCCTCAGGAATACATACTGTTCGAACAGAATAACATTTCACAAGATCCACTGGACATACAAAGCGTACACGATTTAGCTGGTGCCTTCACAGGCTAATAGAAATGCATTTTGGCATACATATAAATCCTCATAATTCCCAGAAAATCCTACAACTTTAAATACTGTCAGAACAATATTCTGAACAATAACTGAAGTAATTTCTTATTTCTCTCCAATCTCTCCTCCACAGCAAAGTTGCAAAAAAAAGGGGGACTGCAAGATAACAAATATCTTACCTGTGGAAATGAACAATGATTTCAAGTCAACTCCAAAAATGCATTAGAGAATATTATTAAAGCCATGGCATACATTGATACTGTCTGCAGTAGACTACTAGTCATCTTCAAAATTTTAAGTGAAGGACAATGTAAACAGCAGCTCCATAAATCTAGCTGTAAACTCCCAGCATTACTACTACAATCTGTTTATTAAAATCAGGATGTAAGCCACTTAAGCATAAAATGGCAGTAAAAAACTTCTCTTAGGGCTGTTGGGATGTTATTGGGGCATAAAGACACCAGGCACAGGTTGTCCATAGACTAGTACTATAAATACTACAGTTAAGTGCTGATACTATAGTATTATGCAGTTATTGAACACAGAATCACTACCACAACATTAGTATATCATCCATCACACAAGAAGCATTAATCATAGGAGGACTCATTCCTCTAAGCATCTTTCAGGTAGAAGGATAAACCTTTTATTAAATCCCTCTATTTGAGTCTAGAGAGACATACATTTAAGATAACTGTAACCTAAAAAAGATAATGCAAGTACAATATTTTCAGCAGTTTGAATTACATGCAATTTTCAATACATAAATGCTAAATCAGAAATTATACGGCTGCATCTTCAGTATCACTAAATGCAAACATGTAATAGATTACTGAATGCATTTGGCTGCTTGCACCAAATTCCATGAATTTTTATTACATCTCCCCACAACTTACACATCAAAATCTAGAGTAGCTCCTTCATTTATTTACAAATCCGAAAGTCAAGGATTTCCGCCTCCTACCCACATCCTAGTTTGGTAAAACTGGCACCCACATGTGTGCGCTTTCACTTATGAAATGTATTTTAGTACCACAATGTTTCTGCTAAGGCAAATTAAGACCTTTATTTCTCTGCAGTGTCCATTGTAACAAGGAAATCACCTTGTATTAAAACCACAGCACTACATACACATGCAATTTTTTCTTCCCACAAAAAGGAGAAAAAATTAAGGAGCTACTCAGAGTTATTTGGGTTATTTGTTATACTCCATCAATAAAAGCCAGTTTCTACAGTGAAGGGTATCTTAATTTTGAAGATAATTACTACAAATCCTAAGAAGGATGGCAGACCTTTTTGTTCTAGGGGAGGGATGCAGGAGGGAAGGGAAAGTTGTGTTATATTACAGTGTAAAGCATATTTCCTCTTTTTCAACAGTTGGAATCTCACCTAAGTGGTATTTGGAATGTATCCCTTATAACTCACTGCAACAGGATACCCATTCTGCCATACCTATGGCAAAGGCCCTACTTCCTACTCCCCAAGCCACGATAATCCACGAAGGCTGCAATACAGGATTCCATACAAACAGATTTCATGATTTGGCTTATGCACTTACAAGTCACCGCTCACTTCAGATAGTAATGTTATAGAAAAAACTGTAGTGAACAAAAACAAATAGTCACTCTAAGCACATCAAGTCAGTGATTTGTAACACAAATGTGTATTTTTGAACAACAGAAAAACCAAGACAGGCTGCTCTTCATGGATATATTTTTTAAATATGTTACTTCACCACTAAAAGGTGAATCCTACTGCACTTTGGAAATTACAATTTCAATTGATTTCACTGGTCCAATGCTTGAAACAATGCTAGGAAATAGTATTGACTTAGCACTGGACCAAACCAAATGATGAAGAGCAGCTCATAGAAAACAAGTAAGCCCAAAATTGAACCAAAATGGCCACACAACAGACTTTACCTATTGAGTTAAAATTAGTTAAATCTACATCTGAAAAGCATATTTCCTGTACAAGTTCCTGACTACTAAGAGTTTAAACACTAATAAGCTTAGGAGATGGCTGGGCAGATTTGAAATACCATTGAATTCAGCAGACAATTCTACTATTAAATTTCAGACAAGATGTGCACTTTGAGAAAAGAGCCAATAGTGAACTTTTTTTTACTGTAACAAAGTTCCTTCAAACTAATGTACAAAAGTGTTACACATGCCATACTGCAGTTCTGTTCTTAGAAAGGCTGGCCAGGAAAACACCCTGGCCAAGGCTTTTCAACTTCTCCAACCTCCTGCAATTCTTCTTTCCAAGTTGTCATACCTGCATGTCCTCCACATCACCCACTGCTATATGTTCTACAGCTCAAGGCTGCTCTTTTTTGTGATGAAGCAGGGAAGAAAGTGTTACGGTTTTGCCTTTTTAATTTATGCTTTGTGACTTTAATTTCAGGCTTGCAGGATCTGAGGCTCACATCTAAAAAAATGGGCGTTTGCCATTTTTCTCAGCCTTTAAATATTATGATTGAACTGAAGTTACTAACATCCCTGAACTCATCAAAAGTCATACTCACAGATAATCCAGACAGAATAAGCTATCCAAAGTGCTGCTGAATGTCACTTTAGTCTATCAAATCTATTTCTATTACTATCAGATTCATTTCAGTTTATTGGTTCATTCACATGACTTGGCTACAGAGACAACTGCTGACTGCCACATACACAGACACAAGCTACTGAAGTGCATCCTCTACCATACAGAATCTAATCTTCAGTCAATGAAACAGTCATACAAACAGCAACATCAGCAGCTGTGCAGAAGTGGAAAAACTGGACATACTTCATCAACAAACTTACTGAATTTGTGCAATTGCACAAGGCATGAAATCTGCTAGGTTCTTCTGCAAAAATATAAACAGCCACTGTTTCGACAGGAGGACATTTCTACTTGGAGTTATTTCTATAATAAATACAAGTACCCTAAAGTGCTTTTTTCTAAAGACACAGTTTGATTCTAGAGTATGAAGACCTCTTATTCACACACTAATAAAGATTTTTAAAACTATCTTCTTTTTTTTTCTTTCAGTGAGATGCAACCAAATTTCAACTTTCTAGTTAATGGTCAAGTGTTCCTTCAGAGCCCATCCTTGCTTTTAGTTCAACACACTGTAAGAAATTTTTTGCTCTCTGGAATAACAATATTAATGAAATGGAAGCCTGAATTTATTCAAACAACTGAGCAAATTCTTTAAACTCCAGTATTGTACTCCGCAACTGTGAAAGGGTGAGCAATACTACTACAAGTAGTACTTGTGTAGCAGTCCAGAAAGTAAAATGAGGAAACAGAGGATGAAAATGTAAGAAAAGAAAAAAAATATTTTGGTACACATTTCACAATGAAAAGAAAAACGGCTTTGTATTCTTGTCTATTTGGTCAAACCAGAACACATCTGTACATTACTCGCAGGAGAATCAAAGATCCATAATGATTTGTAGGTTACAAACACTACAGATAAAACTGCACAAGACACTACTGTCTAAAGTGCTAGATCTCTAACATACACCACTAACATTAGACAACACAACAAACCAGGCAGCAGAAATACCAAAGGATGCTAGGGAACACCACAGAGTAGAAAGTGAGGCCATTTTCCCAGGGATCCAAACACCATTTCACATAAAAATTATCACAGATTTAATCCACTGCATCAACACAGTCAGATGCTGAAAAGCACAGTTAAGTTCCATGCCATTTACCCAACATGGTTTTAACTACGAATTCCGCAAGCAGATGGATATCAAAGAACTTTTTATTTCTACTACAACATTGCTTGTAACCCACCCTCTGAAATTTAGCTGTTAACCAGATCTGGAAAGCTGAACTCTTATGAGCACATTCATATCTATTTAATGTTTGTTCACAGATCAAATAATTAAATGGCAACTGACAAGACAGATAACTACTTCACAGAAGCAGTCTCCTGAAAAAAACAAACCTTACGATAAGTAAGATAGCCCTTCATTTGTCAAAATGAAACACAGGATTTACAGCCAGAGAAGTTTTTAGTGACTAATGAGAGAACAGTATCAAATACAGCGTTACCTTCATAAGCGTGATAGTTGTAGTAGGCAAAGTGATTCCTTCTCCCTGGGGTTAGAAACACATGCAGAGGACCCAGGTGAAGGCAGCACCAGCAGGACAGATACCATGCAGAACATGCGGAGGAGGGCAAGAAAAGAAAAGACAGGAAAGGGTGAAAATGTAGCCAGACAACACCTATTCAATTTGTCAGGATGATGTGCATTAAACTCTTTCAATTTTAGAAACTGTATGGAATATAAAGACATCAGTACTACAAAGCTACTGAATGAAACAATTCTTATTGTTTAGAGAAGTGACAACAAGCTGTTAGATGAAAACCACAAACAATAGGTCAGTCCCACAGGCAATGTGTGAAGGCTCAGCACTGACACAGTGCTGACACCTGAGGCACTTCAAATTTGGTTTACTCTCCCTGTTAATGGACATCTCGCACCTCTGCCTGAGCACAACATTATCATACTGAAACACTACATCCCATGAAGAGTAAGAGCACAAGAAAAGGAATCAGCAGGACTATTAAAAAGACCCCAAAATATTAATATGCAATTCAAATCTCAACCTGTAGAACATGATAGTACATTTCATATATTCTGTGTACTGATAATTTCATCTGGATTAGAAACAAACAAAAAATGCACATTATTTGATCATGTATTTAACCTTTTTTTTTTTGCATTTCTGATCAGCCAATTTCCAACCTTGCTTCCCAAAAGGTACACAACCAGATTTCAAACTGTAACATTTACTTGAATACCTAAGTGTACTCAGGTTACACATAATAGGAAAAAGAGCTGTATATAACTCCATCACCAAAAATGGAAGTCCATATCCAAATCTATAAACACGAGGACAATAGAAGTTAAGAGCATAAGTTGTGTGTATTATCAGTAGTTGTGCTACACACAATCAATCCCTCCTTGCTGTTCCTAGATCATAAAATTAATTGCAAATTACAACAAAGCCCAGAGAGTTCTAATTATGGCAAAATAAAACTCAGCCTTGCCAGTGATTTGGAAGTTCCATGTAGGCTGAAAAATATTTAACACCAAAGTTTGATTTAAAAATTTGTGTTCTTGTCCTGTCAAAAAATGTGATTTTCCATGTATGACACTGTCAAATACCAGGTATGCTACAGTGAACTTGTGAACATAAAGCAAATCAGACTTAAGCTTAGTGAATAACTTGTCTCCCTTTTTCACTCTAAACATTTGCTGCTAAGATTTTGATGTTACAGCAATATGCAGTTCTACCTTTAGGTAGTTCCAATTCAGAATCTGGTATCAGAAGAACGACTCATGTGGCACAGACATCCTGTCACACAGACTTCCTTGTGCTTACAATAAAAGTTTTATTTTTGAAAAACCCAAATGACTATATAATAATGTAATTTAGATTATGAGATAACCAGAATTCTTACCTGGGCTTAATTCTACCAGGTATGGTAGTTTCTCAGGAGGAAGGCAAGAGCCATAGCCAGACCCGTCAACTCTGTCCTTCCCCTTTAATGGCTTTCCATCAGTCATCTTCCTGGTTTTCTTTGGGACATAATCAGGAGGCCGCCTTTTCAACTGAAAGACCAGTATTCCTAAAACACAGTATTATACATCCTTTGAGTCACACTATCAGTGAATAAGAACACAACCAACATCTGTTAATCTGCAAGTGTCCCATAGAGTTAGTTGCAGCTGACTAAATTCCTGTCACTTCTTTGAAATAGTTTTAACTGAAAAATAACTACACACAGACTAACAGCACACTTCAGTATAGTGAATAATTTAAAAACTTTAGGATGAAATGTAAAACCTTACTACCTAACCAGGTAATACTACAAACAGTGCATAACGAAACAGTAAATAACTACAATACTCCCTAGTATTAAAAGTGTCCAAAACCAAAACACACTAAAACATATATTAGAGTTTCTTACTTTACAGTGGGTCCACAACATGGCTTACAACACCCATGGCACAAAAATATCCAAAAGTTCTTTGGACATACCTTTATCACTAGGCCACTCCCTGAATATCTGCAGTGGACACTCATCATCATCAAGAATAGTTTCTTTAGCACCTTTATCATCAGAGTGCTGAGCACCAGGAGGCAGCATGACCTAAAAAAGAATTATCAGTTTTCAGAGCTGTTAGTGGACAGTTAGAGGATTCAGGTATATATCCTCTGATTACTTCTTCTGCATGTGTTGTTTATAACAAGAGATAAGGGCAAAGAATTCAGTAACTTGAAATGTATTTTGTTTTCCAAAATTTTCTAACTCTCCTCTCTTGCCTCTTGCTACAGTTAAATCATACTTCCCAGAACACCAAATATGTCTAAAAAGCAAAGAAAAGCCAGTTACACTTAAAGTAGATAGGATCTTCTTTCAGTAAAAAAAAGGATTATTCCAATTTCTCATCAGCTAAGACAAAAAAAACCCCAAACTGTGGAGATGATAGTCAAAAAATAAAACTGAAGTTTCCATTATAATTTCACACACTGGAAGCCGCTTTTCATTTTGCTAATGCCATTCTGCTAACACATGTAAGCATCTTTAGAAAAGACACAACAAGCTGGCAAAGACTATGTCTTTGCTATGGTCTTCACTTCAATTCCTGCATCCTTGTGGCACCCAAAATTTACCTGGTCTACGCATGAGACTAAGGGCACAACTGGAGGATTTCACACAATTGCTTCATGCTGCCTAGCTCCAAGGAAGAAACAAAACCAAGTATACTTTCAGAACTGAACTACAGACTGT
The DNA here is from genome assembly GCA_013400915.1 of Pardalotus punctatus. Lineage (NCBI taxonomy): Eukaryota > Metazoa > Chordata > Aves > Passeriformes > Pardalotidae > Pardalotus > Pardalotus punctatus. Next base: position 867,799 of record VZTX01020016.1, on the reverse strand, counting down.
TCCTACCTTTTACAGCTGTATCCTTACAGAGCAGAGGAAGGGGGAAAACTTGATTCATGAAGTCCGACTTTAAAGGAGACACAGCCTATAATTTCATGCATTACTGCTCCCCCCAGCAATCAAGAGCAAGCAACAATGACAGTCAGTACTACAGTTATTAAAGATAGATCTTTCAAAGCTGAATCAAAAACCCAAATAAAATATATTTTACTCCCTCATTTGTAATCCTACCAATGTTATTTAAATTCATAGACAGTTCTACTTTAAACAAACTACTCCAAATTATTCCCATCTCTGAACTATGACCAAGGTAAGACCTTCTGAAGTGATGCAGCCATTGGCTACAGCACCCTACCATGCTGCAACCCTGTAGAGACTTTCCACTCTCATTTGTTCCTTCTTTTCCACACCCATTTCCATGTTCACCAAGTTCTCACAGATCCACCTCCAACATCCTTTCATCTTCTTCCAAGCAGGAAACAAGTACATTTAAGATCAAAAGTATGTAATCCCTAAACCATTTTCTATGCAAAACGTGGCTAAACATAGGACTAATTAAATTATCTTTAATTAGATTTTCAAATAGACAAGATATTATAAAACAAGGAAAACATTAAAATGTATAAACCAGAGGGAAACAGAACCACATCTACACTCAAATCTTATCTTGCCAAACCGCTCTATTTCACATCTCAGATTTTTAAATCAATTAGATCTACAGGATAACTAGGATAACACTGTGTTTCAAGCCATGCTCAACAAGCAACAATCTTAAAATTCCAAAGCTCTTGAGAGAGAAAGTAACTAACTACAACACAAGAAATACACTCATACCAGGGGTTGACCAATATTGGACTGGGGAGCAAACCAAAGAAAAACCAAAGACAGTGAAGCCAGAGATACAGGTAAGATAAAATTGCATGGGTGCTACTTTAACCTGGTACTACTTCTACCATAGAACTTGGACAGCATCCTTACTTGGCATTTGGCTTAAGGGCAGCAACGGTGAACTAGACAAGCTAGAGAAGAGCAGTCACAAAAGCACTGCTCCTCATCATCCCAGTCAGTTACCATTCCCCTTGTCTGTCAAGAAATACGAGCTGATAACTCAGACATACCTCACTCTAAAAAGGTCTGTGACCTAACCTGCAGAAAGATACTAAGCACCACACATCTGAGCTCCTGCAGGCCAAGAGGCTTCTAAACCTTATGATGCCATTTTAGAAAACACCTCTGGTTTAGGCAAGTTCTGCCTCAGTGCCACCCACAAGGCTGAAATTCCTACATTTTAGTATAATGGAAAAGTAGGGGAAGAAGTCTGTATAATAACTGGGTTTTCGCTTATGGCTAGAGATTTGCTTGACTTTTTGAAAACAGATGCACTTAAATATCCTTCCATGAATTTTCACCTATACAGACTGCTGAGACCAAGCACAGACATTTCCCTGATTCCTGCTACAGTACAGGAAATAGAGATGAGTCAAACCAGCTTAATATCACAAGTTTTGGAACCAGTCTATAAACTGAAGCAAACACAGAACTTGGAATTAGGAAAAATACACTCTGCTTCATCATGAATGTATTCATGAGCATATATGAATTATCATAAAGTCATTCCATTCTATATTTATTAAGTTAAAATGCAGAGAAACATGCAGAAAATACAAGCTAAGAAATTTACTTGAAGACCATAGCAACTTTGGATGTCCAAAACATTCGTTGGAATATGTAAGTAGGAGAAGGTAAGTATTTGAGTATTAAGCCCCATGTGATAAGAATTATCATGTAATATTAGTAATATCTGACCAAGTTATCAGATCTATCCTTAGTAAAACTTTCACACAAGAAAACCCCCTGCTGTAAAAGGCCTTCAATAAGCTCTTCTGTCATTTTAATGGTTTTTTTTAAGTAAAAATCCTCATACCTACTGTATATTTGAATACATCTGCTTATTGTAATTAATTAATCTACAATTTTCCCTACAAGCTGGGAACACAGGCTCTGCACATGCCTTTACTGAAAGAAAACAAAACCAAAAAAACTAACAAAACAAAACAACAGCAACAACACCACAAAATCCCCCAATGCATCTTGCTAAAATACTTAATACCTTATGTCTATAATGACTATTTCTTTAAAAAACCCAATAAAGCTATTCACAATGAGCTGCATATTTTTGCTTGACATTACAAAAAGTTATTTATGCCTTACCCTCAAGTAAAAAATAAGTGCATGCTAAAAACAAAAGTCTAATCAAGATTCTACTTTCAAGAGTTAACTGGTTTGCTGCATGCCTGAAGTCTAATGCCCTGAGTGAATATGCACAGGTAGCTTGGAAGACTGTCTGATTAATGTGACATCTTCAGAGATGTGCAGTTAACCCTGTATTACTCAGGGAAACTCAAACCAAGCAAACCGAAACAAAAACACACATTGGAAAAAACTTGTCTTTACTTGCTTACACAGAAAAGCCCTTTAGAACTGGGCATAGAGGTACAGCCTGATACACTGCAAACCAATGTATGAAAGCAAACAACCAATAAGAAAATGTCACTTACAATAGAAGTTGTCAAAAATGTTACGAAAAATTCTTACAATGTTCATCTTTCAACTGAAACTTCAGGATTGAGTGATCTTTATTACAGGTATTTATACAGCCTTATAATGGTCATGTCCTATAACTTAAAATCCATCTTAATAGTTAAGAAAATGTGAACTGCTTAAATCTTCAAAGAAGACACTTCACTTGCCACTCAAAGAGAACAAAACATTTCAAAATCACAATCAGTAAGAAACTGAAGTTATATGTTCCACTGATGATAGTTAAAACTCAATAAAGTGTAAAGAATAGGAACATGTGCAGGATGTGTCTTCCACAATACTGTAAAGTGTCAGAAGAACAGGGGCAAAAGCCATAACAGGGGCAGAGAACAGCTATGAGACTTCAATACAAAGGAGTACCAATGGACATTGGACCAATTTTGTGAGGCATTTTTGAGTTTCCAAGAAAGAGAACAGTGATTAAAGACATCAGGCTAATAATTGAGTATTTTAATGTTTCAAGCAAGGAAAGCAACTTCATTAGATGTTTGGCAAAAAAGCAGATTTTAAAAGTTAGATTTAAAATACTCAACTTTATTATTAAAAGAAGAATTAACACATTAAAAGCCAAGCACTGTATCAGCAGAGGCACTGAGGAAGGCCAAGTAGATTTTAGCCAACTACAGCAATTTACTCTGAGCAAATAAGATCTGCTACACTTAAGAGTTATAAAAACAGATCTGCTATTAGTCAGTGAAGACCACTCACATATTTCAAATGTAAACATAAGCACACAACTTGTATCAGTTCAGAAACTTACTATATTGAGATGTGTTACTCAGAAAAGACAAAATATTTTCCAGAAGTACTTTCCAAAAAACTAATATAAAACAATTTGTTTTGCAGCAAAAATTTTGTTAGCCTTTCCCAAGATCAAAGCAGCATTCCCCAGACTATTTTCTACACTAAAGATCCCCACCCAAGATCAAAAAATAGAATGGAAAAGGGAACACTACCACTACAAGAGTGACTTCCAACAGTTTCCTGGGTAAAGGTCCAATCAGTCCAATAAATTCTCCAATACTCAAAGTTTTTGTAATACATCATAATATCCTCTAAATCTGAACTGAACAGACTGAAGTAAAACTACCTTCCAAATTCATTCACATTGTATCTGCTGTAGCCTATAATTCTCTCAAACCAACATAATATAACGAGAAATAAACTTTTTTCCCATTTTTTCATCATTTTAAGGAGCAAAAAATGCAAGCTTATTAAACAAGTCATAGCCAAAAATATAACCAAACACTGGACTCAAACAAGCATCACATATGTTCAAGCCTCACTTCTTGAGATGATGATGTGGTCAGAAGTTTGTAATCTTTAATCAGTACTGCCCATGGGACTTTCTGCTTAAAGACACACCTCTAGGAAACAGCAATTCTATACAATACATTTAGAGCTCCTAAAATAATTAAATTCTGATAAAAAAGCATGTCACTTAGATGTTTCATCTTTTCTGATATGTAATGAGGGTAACCTACCACTGCAAGGCTTCAGGCAGCGGCACACAATACACGCCTTCTACAATGGAGCTCACCTCAGCACTTTCACATCTGAGTGGATGCTCTTAGTTCAGGGAAATAGTTTTGTGCACAAATTCAGCTATCCACAGGATGTATTAGTTAATACATCTGTGAATTATTAGCATACTTAGTGGTATAAAACCACAATGCCAAATAAAGAAATATGCCATTTTCAGTATTTATGTTTATCTCAATAGCAAGCAGTAATTTAGTAAGACTCGGATATTAAAGTTTTAAAACCAAGAAATCTGATCTGTCACTTCAGAATTCCTAAGGCTGTTAGATTTGGCAGTGGGGGAGGGGAAGTTTGTCACTGAACTAACAGAGTCATTCCATTTAGTCTGGAAGCTACTGCAAGAAAAAAAACCCAACCAAATATGAAACTTAAGAAGATTGTGCCTTAGTAACTTACACGAGCAATACAATAATCCTTGGGATTTTCTTTTTCCAGACCGTATTTTTCCAGTGCTTCAATAACTGCAAAGTCTGCAGTGTCTGTAGTGGAAAGCAGGATTGTCTTGTATGGTATATTTGGTTTTAAACTGTCTGCATAAATTCTCAGTGTCCCACCTTGGAAACAAAATAAAATTAACAAGGTAACCAGATAATAAAAAGACAGACACTAAGTCATTTGTTGTATTTTTAACAGACTATAGGAACAAACCCATTCAGAAATACTTTCATTACTCCACTAACACAAAAAGAATTACGTAACATCCCCTAAACAGATTTATCTCTGCCATTGGTTAAAACCTACAGTAATACTTCAAATAATTTATTTAATCAAGTCTTTTTCTCAGTGTTTCACCATCATTAGCATTAACTGAAGTTAAAAGGAAATACTGAAAAAGACTGGTTGAAGAACAGAGCTTTTCCATCCTGACAGGAGGTTCGTGCTGACCTTCAAGAATTTCCCCTCTCTTTAACAAGCCCACTTAAAATTTTCCTCAAGACGAGGTTTTCTACACCTCTAACTTCTTCTTCACTACTCTTCCATGGACAGAATATATCATTTGAGGTTTTAGCAGTTCTACCATTGCTTCATTTGTTCTTTTCTAATGATGTTTATAGAAACACTGTTGGTTATATCCTCACCCCATGAATGAGAAATACTTAATCACTGTTATTCACAAGATCTACCAGAACCCTTTATGCAGAACAATCGATCCTTTACATCCTTTATTTATGCTATTGATTGAATTTTCTCTTTCAGATCATTCAACCTATTGTTAGTACAATGAATGACAGTTGTTTCAGCAGGCCTCCTCTGTTTGCCCGTCTAAGTCCATCCTTCCTTCTTTCCCAGTTTAGCACTGTTGGCAAGCTCAAGGAGCATACTCTCTCCTATCAACCTGCCCAACACTGAAAGCTTTGACTCGCACTGATCACAGAACACCCTCCTGTGGAATCCTACCTTTACAAATCCTTTGTTCAGTTATGCCACAGATAAACTAGCCATGTGCAAAAAACGTTGGAGAAAGCAAAAGGCAAGTCAAATTTACAGGAGTTGCTGGTCTTAAGATTATACTCTCCATAAGAAGTTTACTGTTTACAACTTAACCAGAAGAAATCCAAGTACCTGAGTCTGGTCTGCCATCAGAACTGCGAAATTCCTGCATTCTCTTCTCTAGTTTTTGCTGTCGCCGCCGTTTCATAACCACCTCAGGATTGGATATTGTGCGAGTGAAGCTGGTCTCAGGCATATCTTTGTAAACCTCAGCTGCAAGGCGAAAATTCTCACTGCCAAGTTAGTTTAAATAAAAAAAAAAAAAAGTCATTAAGCGTTTACAATACATATATCCTCATTACTTCACAAAGGAGAAGAGCAGTAGGATTCATACACACAGGAGCTCATTTAAGTTATCGTAAGACGGTTTCTACATGAATTTCACTTCTGGTAAGGACAACACTGTTCCATGTACCCATGCTCACCTCAAATAAACAATCAATTTAAGGACTGATAGTTACTAGTTTTCAAAGAAAACAAGAGGCAGTCTACCTCTTAAAGATAGGCATAGAGGGAAAGGCATTAAAGAAACTTTACATTATACCCCTAACTTTATTATGATTTCCAGCACTGTAAGGCATGAGGAAGGTGAGTTAGCATGTGCTTACATGTCATGTTTTTTTCTTTTGCTAATGAACTTATATACAACTATCATTAAATTTTTAAAATATAAGTTTAAACCACTTACATATCATCCCCATGAAGAAGTCTATCATCTTTATCTGATGCTTGTCTCAATGCCTCTTTTTCACGCCTCTTTTTTTCTTTTTTTTCTTTTTTTGAGAGAGTTCGCTTGAAATTCTGAATTACTCCCTCTTTTTCTTGTTTTTCAGGCCCATTACTCTGAGCTTTCTGAAATAAATGAGTTTAAAACAATTTCCATCAATTTTAGTCCAAAGAACAGGTAGTATTGGTTTTAACTTCTGCAGATGAATCTGTTTAAGACGCAGTATCACTGACTCAAAAACAACACTCCAGGCACAAAACTCCATTACACAGCAATGGGACTAATGCTCTTAAGAAAAACACAGAGAAGGCAAATATAATGTCACATTCCAAAGAAGGTATGAACCGATTCTACACAAGAAATTGAAGAAATTGCAGAATTTTACTTGAGTAATGCCTACTATCTACTTGGCCCCAAAAGAATAACTGAAGGCTGGAAAACAAATTTTTGCTTCTGAGTAAAAAATACTTGGTAACAATGCTGTTCTTAATCTGCTTTCAAGGCAACTGAGTTGGAGTACCAGATAAGAATAAACTGCAGAAGGAAAAACATTAGAGGACTTTTCCCCTATGGTGTATTTTCCTGAGTTGTACTCCCAGTGTGCTCTTCTTCAGTTCCTGCTCCCTTGCATACACAAGATACCTCTAATCCTAGGCTCATTTGCTTTCTGTAGAGAAGATTACAGAGCATGAGAGAAAGAAGATGCAGATTTCCTCGTTTCTCTCAGGAAGTGAAGAACACGGAGAAGGAAGACTGAAGATCACTTAATTCAATTAATAGGAATAGCAAGGTTGGTACATGTAGTGCAATACATCATTAACTTTCCCTTCTGTCCTGTAACATGGATGTATCCTGTAGTCAAAAGTGCAGTACAAGCTCATGTACCTATACTCAAAGCACTTCTAAAACTAACAAGCTGTAATTCCAAGAGCAAAGGGAATTTAGTGCTCAGCGCAAGATAAAAACTTGCCTTTAAGACAGCCCACACTGAACACCATGTTTTCCATAGCTATAAGCATCCAAGCTACATAGAATACATATAATTATATGGCTTCAGGAGCCAAAGTCTAACCTAATTTAATGTCTAAATTGCTAATATTAAAGCAAACTTTGCATGGCAAATTTTGGCAGCTCCTTCATTCTGCATTTGTAAGGAAAAAAAAACAAAAAACCACAACAACCAAAATAGCAAAACCAAAACAAAACAAAAAAAACCTGCAAAAAAGGAAAGAGTCTTCCATCATTTGTTTCAAGAAACGGAATGTTACCTACAGAGGTGGTAATTTTTAGCTCTTTAACTCCCCCTGGCATTCCCTTTTAAAAGATCTGCAAGAGGCAGGATTACCTCCTGGTATTTGGCACCGTACACTATTTGGGGAAATTTTAAAGTCATCATAATAGAACAAAGCAAGCTCTAAGCCCTTTAGGCATTCCATGCTCCAGTACTAGACAGCTACATGGATCACAGTATCACCAGGCAATCTGAAAGATCACAAAAATGCTGTGTTGTGAAGATGCACTTTTAAGTATTTAAAGATACTTGCTCCAGATATTGAAGGTCATGAGCAGCAGTTGTTTTCAGAAATTAAAAAATTAAAACTTATGTTCTCCTATATAAGCAACTCCCACACATGTCAAAACTGCTGTTACCACCAGCATGCTCCTTAAAGACTCACCTTTGGAGGAACTGTATCATTTTCATTCTTGAGGACAAACCTTCCCTCTCGATCATCTTTGTTCCAGTTTAATTGTACAACAAGAGGCTTCTCATCGACATCTAATCTTCTTTCTTCTTCAAAAACATGAAAAGCAGTAAGTTACTTGGCATCTCAAGAGCAAAGATACTTCTAGTTAAGTTCTTAAAAAACCCAAAAGGCTTGCTTAACAAAACACATCAGCTGATATTTTCCTTTTAAGTATAGGGACAGAAAAAAAGCCTGGGAATGTAGAATTACATGCCCCCTTTCCAGCAACGAGCCCAAGTGTATTCCATCTATGTACGTAAGCTAAAGGTCCCCCATAAGGTAGTCTTGCATAACTCCTTTGCCAGAATGAAGCCTGGGAACTCAACATTACCACTCTGGAGAAGTGAGATCAAGAGTTAAAGTGTTTAGAACTTTATAACATATCCTGAGACTCCCAAATACTCATTTTTCTTACTTTAGATTTATTTTAGATTAGACCACAGTCTGACCGCAGCCCAAGAAATACTATTCTAAAAAGATTGCACAAAAATAAACAAGATTTCAAAATTTAAAAAAAAGAAACAAATCAAAAACCCACACAACATTATGCACATCCATGACAAAATTTCATTTAGTGTATTACATCTATTTAAAGTATATGGAAAAACAACTGACAGAGTGGTTAAAAAACTTAACCAAGTCTTGCCATTTGATTTTCCTTTGAGAAGTAGGAGACAGTACATATGCACAGGAAAATAATGATGCCTTTGTGGTTACTTTTATTTAGTAAAAAACACTTCTATTGATTGAGGCACCTTGTATACCTCAATCATCTTAATTATCAGGAACTTGCTCCACAAAGAAAACAATTTCATTTTGACTACAGGTACAGTGCTAACAGATTTTTAAAAGAAATCTAAAGCAGAAAAAATTAAATTATTTTCAGATTTTCAAATGCAGAACCCTAAGGTCATTCAAGCACTTCTGTAAACTTCTGAAGTACAAAAGAGAAAAGGCAAAACCAAAAGTTAGTTCCTTCTATATCTGTCTCCACCACCACCACACACACTATCACCTTCTAGTCTGTAACAGACACAAAATGTTAGCAGTACCAAAGGCTATTCTGATATCCAAGTTCTTCACAGGTAACATTAAAGGATCTGTTCAAGAAACACAGTGGCTTTCAAATTACATTAAGCTGAACTTCCCCCAATTTAGTAGTGAAAGAACATGAGTTATAAGGCTACCTATCAAAGACCCACAATTTCAAACAACAGAAGATGTACTCTTAATTGCTCCTTTTTAACATTCCTAGTCTCCCATTACAAATTTAGTCCTTACCTACTAGTCCTAAAAAAAGCAACTCTCTCACAAATGTCAACAAACTAACAGGACATCAATTACAGCATTTAAGAGATCATAATCGAAACTTACATAAACTGCAGACCAGGTATGTGTAATTATGTTTTGAAAACCACTCCCCAAAAGACAATTAGTAGCAACATATTTGGGAATAAAAATCCCGAGTCTCATGTGGCTCAGAAGCTGGGGGCAAACCTAAAGGTACTTTGGCTGGGGGCAAACCTAAAGGTACTTTGGCTGGGGGTAGATATGATGGTGGGTGTGGATGCAGGAAGAACTTAATGAATAAATACAAACCTCCACTGACATGCACTTCGTAAAGTGAGTATTTAGGAGATGACAACATTCGCATGTCTGGTCGAAACTTCTCTGCAAGAGTTTCTATCACATCTTGAGTTGTGGCAGTACTAGAGACACGGATACATTTTGTTGCAAAATTTCCAGCTGCTTTGTCTTGAAAGTAGAATCTCATTACTCCATGAAACTCCAGATCCTGTAAAGAAATAAAAACACAAATCTGAGTGCTGGCTAACAGTTACAAGGTTCAGTTTTCATTATTTATTAGTTATAAATTTATTATGAAAATATCAGACCTCCAGATATCACACTGGTTTTCAAAACTTTCATGACATTAGAATTAAAAACCAGGATACTATAAACTTGAAAAAAAGGGCTATCCTACAAAAAGAAATTAAGTACTATATATTACTAAAAATACTGAACTCGAGTATTTAGGTATTCAAATTTACAGCAATTGTCAGGAGAATTAATAAAACCTGTTTCATAAAACCTAGAAACACATCTTGAAGACAGGTTTAAATACATTTTGTTACTGAGAACAGGCCCCCGCAGCCCAAGTCTGTAAAAGTGTATGCTCAATGAACAACAGTGTGTCTTGAAGAAAACAGCTTGCTGTCACAGAATCATCTTTTCTCTGTTCTTTCCACCCCGTCATGCACTCCTCTCTCACACTGGCACTTGTTTGTCCCAGAAACAGACTGTTCAGGAAGTTAAACCATTTGACCTGTTTGTATTTTATATTTTAAGAAAGGTTAGTCTTTGGTATGGCTCCCTAAACACTCTGTAAGGGAAAAGAAGCTCCAGCACCAATACGAGGTGAAGAAAGGGATTGCAGCTGTCAACGAGGTGGCTACACTACAACTGCAATGGCAATCTGTTCAAATTATTGCAAATTTGCATTTTCAAGTGTTTTCCTTAGCTATCGGAACCTGTGCACCACTGCAGCGCACCGAACTTCAGGAGGACCCTGTCTGCTCATTAGGCTACTCCATTACTACACTGAATAACAACTCCAAATTCAAATTTTAGTTCCCCAGTGGTCTCCGCCTGGACAACTTTTGCCCCTTGCAGAAATCCCATCACCCATGGGGCCCTGCACTCAAGGGGAATCAAGGTTATTCAAGTCTCTAGTTGACTTTGCCAAGTTTACTCTACAAGTTAATAATCATTGCTCTTGTCTTCACTCTCCAGAGGCACTGAAATAGGCAAATCCTTAGGTGTTGAGCACAGTGATAGATTTTATGCTAAGCATGGCCCTTTCCAGTACTACATCTGATCACAGGACACATATCACAACATTTCTTTCAACAGCAAAGAACTGAGGTATTTATTGAAGCTACTCTATCATTCAGAAGACCTTTAAAAAAGAAAAGAAAAAAGAATATTTAAAAAGGAAGTAAAAAGTAAAATAACCTACACTTGGACATTTGTGTCACCTAGATACGTGCAGAAGTAAGCACTGTTCTCCCCAGGATACTCCGAAGCCAACACCAATTCAGCAGACCAATGCAATGCACCATGGACCTAAACAATGGCCAGTTGTGTTTTATTCTCTGTTGTCATCCTAACAATTTACAGAATTAATCTTTCTGAGCCTGCACTGGTGTTCCCACAGAACTATCTATTGTACTTCCAAACTAGTGTTCTTTCCTGCAAGGAGTTACAGTTTCCACATTCCTCACTCCAGCTAACTCCCACCTCTGCATACACTCTGAAATTAATTACAATTATTCAAAGGTGGGTCTCAATTCTTCAACTGTGAACATTTCTGTAACAGCTACTACTCACCTCTGAAAAGCATCCTGACCACTTCATTTCTTGTCTTTAACTACATATATCTAATTTCTAACTAACTACCATACAAGGACTTACCCTTCTCATGCAGGCTACCAAATGATATCTGGAAACTCTAGCTATCATAGCAAATTGGAACTTCCTTACATATGTTCTTGCTAACTCCTCCAGTGAGCTCCAAAAGGACAACTTCTTTTCCAAGTTCTATTGACCCTTCCACAATCTACTATAATAGATACACCACATGTCCATAAATTCTGTAGATTAATGAAATTTCTTCTCACACAGATAAAATACCCAGTAAACATCCTTTGTAGTATTGGCTTCATACTGCAATTGCATCAAACGACCTGAAGGTGTCCACCTAACAGAACAATTTCAGACCACTTAGTAAAATTACTTCATTCCTCGCTTCCCACAGTTACTGGATGAACATTGCCTGTTTCTAGTAACTTGCTTTCTTGCTTTGTTCTCTCTTAACACATGCTGATTCGAAAGCACTCCTCAAATTTTTTATATCTTATGCTTTTATATTCTACTTGTCAGACTTTATATCCTGACATTTTTCCTCATTTGGATATTACTTCAGCTTTCTAGTAACTGTCTTTGTCTGATGCTCAGCCATGCCAGCTTCCTTTCACACTTCCCTTGATAGCTGGCATGCTTTTGGTCTGCACCTCCAGCACAGTGCCTTTAATTCTCAGCAGGTGTAGGTACTTCACTGCTACTTGCCCCTTTCAGCTTTACCAAGCTTTCCTAAGGCACCTATGCTGCATTTCCAAGTGGGTAGGTTTTGTAGCCCTTGTAAGAAAAATGGATTTAAGCATGTAATGATCTCTAGAAAGGAGAGCATTCTCAGAGGTAATATTCTGAGCCACATTTCACACACTCTCTTGTGTGGATTTGATGTAAATGGTTGCCTCTTCTGTTAAAGACTCCTTAACCATGATGCTTCACAAAACAGCCACGGTATTTTATAATCAACTTAAGGTTTCAATCCACTTGTTTCATTGCTGCAAAAGACAACACATGAGCTTTCTGCAGAAGCACAATCACATCCTATTTAGAATATTTATTTCCCTTTCTACAAGGTCTTCCCCACCATCATCTCAATGTACTGCTGAAGCAAGAATTAAAAGAGAAAAATGAGTACATTGCTAATCTTTTCCATGCATTATGTACTGTGTGATCTCCTATACAGAGATAATGTTCCAGTTGATTTTTCCACTTTTTTTTTTTTTCTTTTTAAAAGGAGAGGAGATTATTTTGCTGAGGACACCTTCCATTGCCCACTAGCCATGCCTTTCATCTGCATATTTTTTAACAACACAGCAGAGATTAAAAAGCAAGGGAATGGAACATAGGTCCATTCACAGATGTAAAAAACAATTCAAGAACCTTTCTAAACTACCATTTTTGTCATTATTTTTAATATTAAAATACTATTATTAATGTTATTATGTTTTAATGTTACAACTTATTTCTACTTCCAGACTCTAACAAAGCAGATGAGAAAAAATTGTATTCTGAATTCTCAAGATACAATGTCTGTACAAACCAAGTTTTGTTTTAGTTTTCTAAAAGTAATATGTTTTTTTGAATTACTGCCATTTGACAATCTGGATATAAAAGTAACTGAATACACTGACCACTGACTGTCCATTTACCCCATTCTCCTTCTATGGCAGCTTCTCAAAGTGTGTCCCCACAGTCCATCTCCTAGTCCCCCCCCCCTTGCCCCCCCCCC
>VZTX01020016.1:824273-854520 GCA_013400915.1 Pardalotus punctatus | reverse complement strand
CCCCCTTCCCTTTTTCCACAGTTTTCTTTTAAAAAAGAAGACTGCACAACAGCATCACAATCTTTTATCATGTCCCCATATAAAACTCTCTTTAATGTTTCATTTTCATTATATTCCAAACTGTACCTGGGGGCATTGCTAGACTATTACAGATTTAAATAAAAGTATTTGATGACATGGAAGTAACTGGTTTCACATTTCAAAAAGTCAGGAAATAGAAGACAACCAAAATTAAAAAAACCCCTTCTAGTCTTAATTATTATTTTAAATATCACATGTGGTTTTTTGTGTGTGTATAGCTCCATTCAAGCCATAGTTAACTTTCTGGCCACGTACTTAGCAGATAAATCCCAAATACACAGAGAGACCAATGCCACCACTCACACTCAAACAACAAGGTAGGCACAGCACTTGAATTTCCACACTCCACTCTAACTCTAACTCTAACTCTATCTTAAAGTGTTTCTTTTTCACAGTTTTATATTTCATCCTCAAAATCATTCACTTCTGAATTTCTTTGTCAAGACTGCTAGGAATGTTCACTGCAGTTTAAAAAATGAACTTGTGTCAAGAAAAGAGGCTAAAAAATAAAAATTGCTTGTCCTAAGCCAGACAGATACAGAAGTATCTATTATTGCCTAATGTATTCTTGTAAGTGAAGGTATCTCCCTGAAACACTCAGAAATCTCTTGAAAGTATCTTTCTCTAAAGATGAGAACTGCCATTTATAAATTACCAAAAAGAAATTAAAATGTTTTCTGGATTTCAAGAGTGACTAATTACTTAAGTGTATGAACACTCCTAAATTCCTCTCAGGAGTTTATATGCATTATTATAAGCCAATTTAGCTCTATCATCTGATCATTTTAGATATTTTATCTAACTGCTGTGCAAGTTCACGGCTCATGTAGGAATGTGCGGATACAGCCCAGTCTTCAGCCACACAAATACAGTCAGTTTTCACAAAATTTTAATTCTGACCATCTAGAATGCAAAACATATTTTAAAGAGCACATGGAGAAAGTCAGCTTTTTAGGCCTTTCAAATCATAAAGGCCATTTTTCTCAAATACAAAGCATAATTATTCCTTTTTATCACTATCAAATGAAGTTACAGTAGTTTCCAAAAGCATACCCTATTCAAAAGGTTTCAACTTACATACTAATTGCCAGTTAACCACTGTTTCTTGGTTTTACAAACGAAAGTAAACTGTACCACCTCTTCATTAGGCACAAAGAAAGAGTTTATAAAAGCATTTCAAATACTTAGTTATGACTTTTTGCATAAAGTTAATGACAGGCAGTAACTGCTTCAAAATCAACGGGTTAAATGTTTCAAAAGTGTGTCTTTAGAAAATGAAAATAGGAACACAGAAAAACATCAGAATGAAACACCTGAAATAATAATTTCACAAAGTAAAGACTTCAACATTCTACAAAATCTCATTAAAAGCTTTGATTAAACATTCACAGAAAACATCTGCATTCTCAGAGCTAATGCCCTCATCTTACATTCTCCTTAAGAACCTCAGACAACCATTAAATGAAAAAGAGCACTACAAAAGCAGGAAGCAAACGAATTTTAATACATAACAAAGTCAGTCACACATAACACTCAAGTCAGACTTAAAACTGAAAATGTAATGTAGAAGTTATCACATTAGTCATCATCAATGTTTTCCATGAAGTTTCACAAAAGGGATTCCTGCTACTCCAGTTTGACCTTTAAATCTAATTCCCAATTACTAACTGTCAAGCATAGATTTCTGCTTTACAGCAGTAATCAGTAATAATCAAGATCACTCATTTGAAGTTGTGCTATAGAGAAATGCAAGTAAAAGATGCAGAGAAGAGCATCTCAAGCACCCCTCTCCAGTTATGAAGACTGGTTATACCATATGAAAAGTGTTAATATTTATGGAAGGCAAAGGTGTTTAATACTTTGTTTATCCAAAACAAAAAAAATCCCCATAAAAAACATCTTCTCCAAATCTCTCTTTCCGCCAATCACACCATTCTTTTTACACAAGAATAGTTAGTCATGAAAGAATATGAAAAACAGTAGAAAGAGATAAAAAGACTGCACTGTATGTGAAGCTTGGAAAAAGCCTGCAATGTGACACAATGAAATTTGCAGCAGGGAAACCTGGACTTCCTGAAGAGTCAGAGAGGCTTCTGCAAACAAAGCAGTAACATCCAGGAGCCATAATCTATAGCCATGCTCACATATGAGAAAGGAAACCCCTCCTTTAAATTGTCAGAGGAGATAATGACAGAGTATTATCACAATATGTGGGGCACAGCAATGAATGAGATCCAAACTACTATTCTCATAAGCCAGCAAAGAATACCCACAGGCTTTTAAACTCCTATCCCACCTGTATTCAACACAATGCACAACACACTTCAATACTTAGGCATATTACACACTACCCATTCTGTAAACTATTCATTCTCTGGAGCAGCACAGAATATGCAAGTTTCCCTTCAGAAATCCTCATCTGCACCCCCTCCAAGAGGCGATCTTTGATCTCTAGCTGCATTGATAACACTGTTTGCCTTGCAAGCACATTCTGCATGACTGCATCTAGAAAATACCAAAATCCAGCTCTAAGAACATCACATCTTTCTTCATGCCCCTTTCAAATTCTGCAGGCAAAAATCTACAGGCAACTAAGCTGCAATTACTATTCAGGTACATGTACTTGTTACTCAGGAGTTTTGCTAATAGAATATAAATAACAATAAAACCAATCCACAGTGCAAAAATTAGAATTAAAGCACGTACAAGTTGCTTTCAAATGAATTCAGGTCACAATATTGATATAACAGGTCAGCACACCAACAGTATTATCACTGCAGGATATTCTGAAACATTCATATAATGCCTTTGTATCTGACCTGCTGTCAGTCTACACAGTAAAATAGAATTACTTCCTTTGCCTCTCTGAAAGCCATATGTATGCAACAAATCTGTGGAATTGTAATGAATACAATTTTTTTTTTTTTAAGTATTTCTTACAATATTTTAAAACCCACTTAAATCAGTATGGGAATCAGCATGGTGAAATTACATGAGAGTGAGGTTTCTAGCACTCATTCCCAGTTCTAGCACTCAATTCCCATAAGGACTGCTCAACTTGAAACTTCAGGACAGGCAATACTACTAAAACAGAATTCCAAATAGTTTTTTTTAAAATCCTGGGAACAGTTATAAACTATTTTCCATGTAGCAAAGAAAAGCAGTGTTCTTGTTAAGCTACAGTTCTTGAGTTAACTTGAAAAAGTGCAACTTCATGATTAAAGAAAGACTACCTTTAATGGTTCTAAGAGAAGAAAGGAAGAACAATACAGATTAAAAAACAGCTCCTATAAAAAAAAATTAATTTTCATCAGCTTTATTTCCTTTCCCAAACCTTTGACACCTGGATCAACAAAGACTTTCCACTACAGAATGACTCATTCTGCCACAACAATTTAGACACTGTGATGTTCAGAGAAGCACAACCAACAGCTGAGCTTTCTGTCAGAGAGAATTACCAATAACCCACAACACAAAGATCATAACTAAGTGAAAACCCTCTATTTTCCTGAGGAAAATTACATCTTAGGATAGGAACCAGCCCTACTACAGTATGAAACAAAACCTCAAGACCAAAACCCAAGAGACTCTACAAATATTTTCACAATATAAATGTAATGCAATGAAGCCAATGCAATACCCATTGCAGAATATGATAAATGCGACACAAAATCTTAAACTAAAGCCAAAATTCAAGTCTATAACTATCACATCCTCTAAAAAAGGATTAACTTTCATAAATGCAGCTTGAATGCCCCTGTGAACCTTGAATTATTATGTATGTAAATATTTTACTGTATACCTTTATGCATTGTCCCTACTTCCTGTTGCCTATCTGTCCCCAACAGCAAGACTAATTAACACAAAAACCCTCGGGATGAAACAAACATTACTGCAATCTTGAATACTTTCCTGCTAACTTACACTTCACAGATTAAAAAATGTCAAAAGAGACCCACCTACACCAGGTAGATGAAACAAGAGTATTTACTACCAACTTCAAAACAAAAAAAGTTGTTTTCAGAATAGACTTTTACCAGAGCCACCACATTCTGTGCAGACATCAACCATACTTCATTCTGAATACACTGAAGTTTTCATAGCCTTTTACAAAAGATATTATTACACAAGCAACATGAAGCCTCTTCACATGAGACTTATGACTCGAGAAGCAGCTACCATTAGAAATGAAAAAAGAATTTGCTGCGGGCACTCCTCAATAGCATGACAGGCATTACCTTCCAACCCTTCATTTTCAAACCTACAGTAAGTGATTAGCAAAATCAGCACAGCACTTGCAACATAGCTGCTGTCTGCCACCTGCAGGGCTTTGCTAAGCTGCAGTGGACAGCATTTACACAATCAGGGAACATGCAGATCTGTTTGCTGTACAAAACGAAACCTACTGCACTTAACTGAAGAAATCAAACAAAAAATGTTTCCAACAATAAACACTACCAACAGTTTGGTAACTATTTAATCATTCATTAGACTGATTAAATTAAGAAGAAAAATAAAGCGACAGGAGATTAAATCATATCCCCAGGTTAAAGCATACCACCCTTTATAAACTGTATTGATGCTGGTATCATTTAGTGACTCTCCCAATACCCTAATACTGAGGACCTTGCAGCAGCTGTCAACACATACTCTGAAAAAAGTATACTCAAAATAAAGCTTGTCAACAAAGCTGTTGCAATTATTATTATTAGTAAAATTGTTTGAAGGAGCCGACATGACAGAAACAAAACAGAAAAGTAACTGATATACATTTGGTGTATCAAAATACCCTGAAAGTCTCCAACAACAGAAGAAAGGTACAGGCAGAGTTCAATCATACTTGAAACCAGGTAAAAAGCCAGTCAAAACCAAAATAAAGCCTCCTTTGAATTAATCATGACATATTTAAAAGAGGAAAAATAACAAACAGCAATGCGCCTCAATAAAATATTGCTTACCTTTCCACTATTTATCTATGATCTGTCACTGCTGTGCAACTAAGAGACAAATGCTAATGAGCAAGTCCAGAAAACTTAGAGGAAGGAAATTAGAAGTACAGATAATCCCCCAAAACATTTTTCAGATGCATCTTAAAAACCCACTGAAATAAATCAGAGTTCACCATACTATTATTTCCTGTGTTAAAGACTGTTCCTTTTGAACAGTCCAATTTAGAGGAAGAGAACCAGGTTATTACATCCACCTCAAACCAAAATGCAACAGGAAAATTGAAGGGGAGAATGGAAGTTCAGGCACTGGAAGTCTGATTTTTCACTGGCTTTGCTACTTGCAGAGCTGAAATCCCTGTATTTAAAGCATCTTCAGGCATCAATCAGGCCACAAAAAAGACTGCCCTTACTTTAACATTAAAAGTGTAGACACACAGTCAGTTTAAAGCAACAAAAACTCTAGTGCCGCAGAAAGCACTCACTTTCTCATACTGACACACTCATTCCCACCTGCTCTCTTACGCCAGGCACCAGCGTCCTGCAGCTGCACAGCAACATGAATCAGGTTAACTCAGAAAATATTCCCCTTCCCCTCATTCAGTGTGGACAAAATTGTCAGTGCTAGCAGTTGGAGGAAACTGTCCTTCCGCTGGCAGCTTGTATTAACGTGAACAAACCATGAAACAGCAAACTCTGCCAAGCTGGACACTTTATTCCGACTTCTGCACTAGCATCAGCACATACCTGACTTCAGCACCATAAGTCAGCAGGCACTTTTTTTTGTCTCAGGGTATGCTGGCTCGGCTGTGAAGTCTTTTCATAGCTCAGACAAGCACCAGACCAAAGAAGGCAGCAGAAATGCATCAGCCTTGCAGAGACTAGAAGTCCTGATGAGCTAAGTAGAAATTGTAGCTTCTTACAGGAATGGCAAATCTCTCAAATATTTCCAAGATTTATTCCACAAACAAATAGCATTTAGATAAATTAATTTTCTAGTCACAAACTAAAGTTTAGAATACTGTAATCTTAAGGCTATTTCTATAACTGGCATACAAATTGCTGGATTCCATAGTTACATGATAATTTCTCTACAATTTAAAAGGATTACAGTTTTTCCTCTATCATAAAACTCAAGAGAGAGGAATGTCTTATAAAGAGTCTTAAATCCATAAAAAATGACAACACAACTATGTTTTCAAATTCATCTGTGAAACTACTAAAAGCTGAAAAGATATTTCTTTTTGCGTGAAAACTCAGTATCTCTGACAGAAATAGCAATCTACTTACAACAGAAAGCTGCATTATTGAAAAAATCATTTCTACTAGCAATCAAAGTCATGAAGCCTCGTTTCTTGTGGCTGTCTTCCCAAAGCTGATCATGGTTTTATTTTAGATGGCACAAATAAAATTATTCTTACATTTCCCTCCCACATGGATTCTCTAATATCCAGAAATACATACACTACATAGTACAAACTAAATCCAGTATTTTGTCTCTTTCTGACCATTTACAGTGGCAACTTCACACTCCTTACATGGGCTGAAGATTGAATCCAAGAACCAAATAGATCAATCAAAACCCAAATTTCACCAGCTGGTACCCACCGATTTCAGCAAATACACAGAGCGGCTCAGAAACCACTCTCACTTCAACAACCTGGCATTCACTTGACAAAGTAGTCAACTTTTATTTACTTTCAGTATAACCTCTCTACTGGAAATACCAGAAATAAACTCTCACTTCATGACAAAAAAAAGTGACACCAACAATCCTTTAAATGAACGGCTGTCTGGATTTATTTCTTGCAAATTAGCACTGCATTTTTACTATTGTAGTATCAGGCTTTAGTATAATACAACAGGGTATCAAAGGAAACCATAAAAAACAGAGTAATTTCTACATAATGCAACAAGAGTCATGCCATATATTTATGCTGACACAGCCAGTAAAGTTTGAGATGACTTCTATTCTGTAATGATAAACCTGATTGTGTTACCCTAGTCTCTCATGCCTTTAGGATGAGCTGGAATCAGCACCATACAGGGTTAAGACATCCAGCTACACTGACTGAACTAGAAAAACGCTGGTGCTATCTGATACTCTGCATGCAGGAGCTTTGGCAACCAGGCTAATTAGTCAGGAGTTTGAAGTAGGAATGCTAACAAGCCTAATAGAAAAACAAGCACCTGATTCTCCTGAAGTAGACAAACTGCAGCCTGGAATCTACACGAAAAAACCTGAAGATTTTACAAAAAGCAAAAAAAACAACAACAAAAATAAAGAGGAAAAAAAAAACCCCACAAAAAACACAACACCAAAATCTCAAAACTAAACTTTTTTATTTAAATCCAGCCTTTGACTTGATTTCAAAAAGTTAAGTCAAGCAAGTCTGAAGTAATAATGTAATGTCAAAATGTACCACTAAATGCAATTTTATTGTAACAAAGTCTATGGAAATGGAGCAAAGCACCTCTTTTTGAACTATTACTATTCTTCCTCCCTACTTGAAATACTTTCCCCTTTCCTTTTTAAGGGCCAAACAGCCATACTTCAGGGTATGGAATAAACAACATCTACAAAAATAGTTCTGCAAAAAAACCCCAAACTGAAAACTGGCAGTGTTGAATGAAATTCAGTGAGATGGTCTGTGTTGTAATAGCCGAAGACACGCAAACCACGCTGCTTTTATATCCAGCTTTGTCTGGAGTAAACACGCACAAGCTAAGACATCCTTCTGGTTACTTCTAACACACGTTCAGAAAACAGGATATTCATTCACTACAAATACAATCAAACAGGCAGTTGAATTTACACATGAAATTGCCACACCGTTTTTGACATTAGAAGCATTAACTTGAACACTTGAAAAGAAATACAGAGTTGACATTACTTCCAAAAAGGAGCATGTCCCAGAAAGAGCTGTGGTTTTGTTTGTTTGTGTTTTATAATTCTGTCACTCAAAAACTCCTCCAGGAAGTCTCATTTTGAATGACTTATATTTTTATATTTAAAGGAATCAGGTAGTTTCTTAAAACTTATAAAACAGCTTATTATTAATGGCATTAGTTATCTTAATGCTGGCTGTCAGCGCTACCAAGGCAACACATAGATTGTGAAAAATCTTTATAGTAATTTTAATAGTTTGGTAAAATTCATCTGTTGATAGCCTTCTCTCTGCAAATCCTACTTAATCTTGTTGTATAATCTTTGGCAACAATTTCATCAGGCACTGTGCTTGGTGAATGACATTCAGCCTCAGTTAGTTGCGTTTAAAAACAACTGCTGACAGCTAAAAAAGGGCTTTCTTTGCAGTAACACCATATACAGTATCTTCACACTGACATTGGTTTTGCTCTCCCTCTTTTGTGATGTTTTCTTTTGACTGTTCTCATACTACAAAATCCTCCATTCTAACAAAAAAGCTACCTCAAAGCAGTCCCAAGCATATAAAGAGATTTCTTCCTAAGGCACCTGCACAACCTAAACATTACTGTGCTTCTGATTTTACTCCCTCACTACTCTGTTTACTTTCAGATTTGAAAGAGAAGATACCACGTAGCTATCAACATAACAATACCCTTTAATGTTTTGTACTTGAGCTGGCGCCCTTCTCACCAAGAAGCATTTTACATTCCAATTACCTACCAACTTCCTTTTCTCCAGTGGGGTTCCACACTAGCTCCCAATCTACAATAGTGTCTGTTTTGCCAGACTGGAAGCAAATTCATTGGCTGAAAGGTCCTGCCCGCTAAAATCTGAATACTTTCTTCTTTTATGTATCTTCCAAATTACTATTATTAGAACAGAACATGGAATATACTAGTCACAGAGACCTGGAAATAAATTCCCCAGAAAGTCGCTAATAGTTGATTACTGGATGGCTACCTCAAGAGAAAAATTACTCCACATGTCCTGTTTGTGGCAGTGAGGGAGAATATGACATTAAGCTAATCCAATGACAACTAACATTTACATTGGAAGGGGCTTTCCCTTTCCCTATCCACCCCTACTCCACCCGTGTGTCATTTCAACTGTTTCAACACAAGCATTTAGGTGAACTCTAATGAGCTAGATCGGAGAGAAAAGCCCAAGAATCAGTCCTAGTCTCCCAGCTTTCCTAAGAACTTCACCATGGAGTCACATAAAACCCTACACCAGCATAAAGGAGGGATTAAAAAAAGCCAAACAAACCTGTTCAATTGAAGAAGGAGTGAAGGGAGCATTCTCTTGCTGCTAGAAAATTTTACCAGCTTAAGCTAAAAATCTGAAATCTCATCCACATACTTTTCCCTTGGGTAGCTATTGACACCCAAAATAAAACCAACAGCAGTAGTTTACAGAGACAAGGAATGCTTCGGCAGATCCAGAAACCCAACCAACTGGCAGTATGCTACAGGCTGGCTTTTACAGTGAAAATAAGCTTATCTGTGGGAATGCAGGAATTTCATCATCCCTGTCTAAACATCTATTTCACTTTCCTAAGGATGAACAAACAAAACATTATAAAAGTAATACAGTACTTGAAACTCAGTACAACAGACTTTAAAAGGCTATTAAAATAAAATCAGACTACAATTCAGCTATTAAATCATTTAACTGAGAACTTAGATCGTTATTCTTTTTCAGTACTAGAGGACATGGCAACCCATGTCTAAGGAGCACTGCACACAAGTAAACACAGTTTTCTAACTGCTTCAACTAAAAGTAACAAAGTATGTAACTAAAGTTATCAAATACCAAGTTGATGTTATTTTCTATTGTAAAGAGTGTTTTCTCCAAAATATCAGGAGCCACTGAGTGCAGAGTACATTAGAGCTCCTATCACCAGATTCTAACACTAGCCTCCAAAAGTTCAGGCTAAAGCAGGAATGACACAAATGGTGGAGGAATTACTCAGGAGTGCCAAAAGATCTTCAGTAAAACACTGCATCAGATGCTGTTTCAGATGTTATTCACAGACAAACACTGACAGAGTTTTACAGCCCCGAGAGTCTCCAAAGTCTGGCAGAGACCACAGTAGCACCATTCCAACAAAACAAGCCAGAGAAGAAAAGTAAATAAAATTATTAAAAGAAAACGAGATTTCAAGAAGCAGTCAATTAACAAAGTCAGTCCAGAGACAGGGTGGGCTACACATGTTTAAAAACAATTAAATTAAATTAAATTATTAAACAATTCAATTAAATCTGCTAAAGGTAACATTTCATTGTGCCACCAAAGTCATTAAAAGAGAGAAGGACTCAAAAGCTTAACTATGAGAGTAGAAAGCTACTGTCTTTCTCTAACTGCAGTATTTCAACCATAGCCACTGTATTTTCTCTTTCCCTCCTACTGCTTCAGAGTCTCTTATTCCATGCTCAGGACAACAATGCAAACGAAGCGACTGTGAGTAATCACCAACATTATCCCGATAGAGGAAACAGCAGTTGACCAGTTGATTACATAGGAAGCTCCTAATTTCCTTTGCAGTTCTCTTCATAATAGCATAAATAATCTAGAGAAAGGTGTCATGTGGTAGTAGCATAAAGACCAATTCCAGCAACTTTTTGTCAGAATGACTTCAGTCAGAAACCACCATCAGTTTTTCAAACAACAGAGCAGAGATATACACACCCCTGTTTTAAAAAAAAAAAGTTTGACTTACTATTTTATAATTGTTGACCATAACCTCTTAAATATTTTGGGGTTGAGTCTCTCATTAGAATTAGTGTTCTGTGCAAGACTACTCATGTTCTATGAAAAAATATGATTCCCAAACAGTAGCAAGACAGCTCTTTTCCCAGTCATAAACACTAATATATCATAATTTCTTTGAAACTATATAAGACATCTTAAGTTATCATTTTGTTGCAATAGAAGGTAATATAGGAATCTGGCTTCACTTTTAGATATGATGAGGGGTTAAAAGACATGTATGGGACTGATTCAGTTGATTAAGTGCTCAGAATTTGAAGTAGTCAAGAATCACTTTCTCACTTCTCATTTTAGCACCAGAGCAAATGTAGTCCAACAGATCAGCAACCAAAATAATGCTGCCCCCTCATTTTGTAGTGCCTTGCTCTTTGTTTCACAAAGGGTTGCCACTGCCTGTTTACAGAAGAGATGAGGAAGTTTCAGGGGGCAGGTCAGTCAGACCATCAGTTACAATACTGCGTGTGTGGAGTTGGGAGGAGATAGGAACAACATAAAGACGACTGAAAAGCTGAATACTTAATCATCACATAGGCATCCTTCACATTACTACTTTCTTCCTCACCTTTCCTATCCACCCCTGGAATAATGCACTTAAACAATGCATTTCTGTATTTGTACGCTGCTTAAACTAGGCAACAGCTTCATTCCTAGAACTAAGAGAGCAGATGATTACAGATCTTACAGAATACAACTCAACAGCTCCCTTCCAGACTTTGTTCACCCAACATTAAGACTTCATATTGTCATAAACTATGCAGTATCCCCCCACTCACTGCTATGACTGCCTTCAGCTGAGCAGATTCTTTCCATAAAAGGAGACTATCAGAAAAATATTTTTCATGAGGAACTCCCAGTTCCAATCTCTGAACTTCTGAGACAAACCAGTGCTGACCTAATGACTTCCCAGGGTGCACAATAAACCTTTTTAACCATGTTTTTTTAGAAGGAAATCCAAGAACAAGCATCTGGACCTGGGGATTATCAGCTAAAGTAGTAGTTGTGATGCTTAAGAATGGGGAGCAAGCCTGCATCAAAATAGATTCAAATATAACATGCAGAAAAGGTGACTTAAAGCTTCTTTAAACTTAGTATCAACATCTAAAATTTAATGTTGAGTTTCTGAGATTCTCCTTACTTGGTTTATTTCAGTTTAAAATTCCTGTTAAATTAATACTGGTCTAAGAACATTTGCAGAATTAACAGATTAATGCTGCCCGAGTTTCAAAATAGCAACTTAAATTTTAACAGTAAAAATGCTCCATGGAAGTAACAAAGTAGTGTTAAACATCAGTGGCCAGATGAGTTTATAGTCAATTTTCAAATTTCTTCCATCAAAAATGGTACACTATCAGCATAGCCCATTTTTCAGCATCACACAGAGACTCCATATCACAATAGCAGAATTCCAAACAAAGAGAGATTGAGTATGAGTAATTGAACTAGTCAACACACCATACTGTACAAATACAGTTTTAGAAAACTACAATAACCATGAATGAAAGCAAGTATTATTCCCAATAAACACATATCAACAAAAATAATCCAACACAATTTGTTCACCCTGAGTATTTATTCCAGTAACTGATACTGGCATGTGATCTGGAGAAGTATGAAGCACAGGAACAGAAAATGGGAGCCAAACCACGTGCAATTTACACAACTTACAAACACTTCTTATCCTGCAGCACTAGGACCTCATCCTATCTCCCCTGGGCAATCCATCACACAGGATACATTGGCAAAACACAGTTTGCTTAAGCCAAAGGACACATAAAGTGATTCTGAAACATTAAGGTATTTTCAGTCCTGAAGGTTGTATAGGATGGGTAGAAGAATGCTGTGCTCAACTTCAAGAAGAACCTAAGCATTTCAATATTCAGAGCACTCAAGTACATGCCTAAATGCTTTGCAAAAGGAAATTCTTCAAGATGAGGGTTTATGTTTTGGTTCAGGTTTTTTGCTTTGGTTTGTGCTTGGGGTTTTGAGCGGCTCTTTAGTTCAACAGAATTCAACTAGGGCAAAAACAAAGTCCTGACAGTGGAATGAAAAATGTCTTGCAACAACACAGGCTTAAGAATGACTGGCTGGGAAGAAGCTCTGCTAAAGAAGACCTGGGGATCTTGGTGGACAGCAAGCTGAAGATGATTCAGATGCGTGCCCTGGCAGCATAGTCAACATGCTTAGTTTCATTAACAGGTGGAATACAGGCTTTAGATCAAGTAAAATAATTATATACTGCTTTAGCCATCACTCTGGTTTTGGGCTGTCACTATAGGAAGGACAGAATTAAGCTGAAGTTCAGCAAGAGGGCTACAGAATGGTCAGGAGACTGAAGAATCATCTAAGGAGGTGAGACAAAAGGAACTGGGTTTTTTCCTGGAGAAGAGCCGGCTTTGAGGAGACCTACAAAGCAGCTCACGGGATCTGCAAAGAGGCCAAGAAGATGATGCAGCAGTGATCAACAGGGCATGGTGGGAGGACAAGAAACACTGGGCATAAGTCGAAACAAAAGCAGCCTTTAAACTGACTATACAGAAAACCTTTATCACCATTAGTACAGTCAAGCTAGTGAAGGAGGGTGCCCAATTACTGGAGTAACTGGTCCTTAGGGGGTTTTCAACACCTATGGGAAAAGCCCTGAGGGGCATCAGGACTGACCACGCTTTAAGCAGGAGGTTGGACCAGAAATGTCCTAAGGTCTATTCCAAATCAAAGTATCCTAGGTTCGTATTTAAACATCTGTGGAGGACACGCTAATTTTCCAAGACTGTCCACCTACAGAAAACGCTAACTGTTGCAGCAGCCAGGCAGGCAGATAGCCTTAATTTAGACAAGCTGACCTCCAACAAACAGGAGAGCTCCAATACTGAGATGTCCCAACATGAGTGTCTTAAGAAGGAAAAAGGAGGGGATGAAAAAAAGCCAAATAAAGTAGTTTAAGTGGCAGCATAACATTTGCAAATTTCTCTTCAGGTACAAGTCCAACTGATAGACATTAGAGACAGTACAGCCTATATAAGTGGTTCCAGTACACATAAGAAGAGTAATTAATAATGCAATGCAATCCATCACAATTGGAAATAAACTGGAATGGATATAATACACCATGGAACCATCTAAGATTATGGGATAATTCAGGGAGAAATGAACTTCAGGAGTTTCCAATCCAACCTCCTGGTCAAAGAAAGGTCATCTATGAGGTCTTACCAGGTTCTTTTGCAGCTTTATCCAGCCTGCTCTTAGAAATCTCCACGGACAGAAACTGCACAAGATCCCTGTGCAACCCGTTCCACTACTTGGCTGTTCACTGGCATCTGAGAAATCTTCTTCTGCAGAACACTTTTGTAGTTAGTGAAGTGCATAATGATTTCACTTTTAATACAGATAAAATGAACTGTACGCCTGAAATAATAATTTGTTTAATAAAGAAGTTCATTCTTCAAGAAAGATCATATAACCAAAAAACAATGAAAGAGAAACACAGAAAATCTAAGGCAAAGACTGAGAAGTGGTTTGGAAAAAAAAAAAAATTCAATATTCCCCACCCTCCCTATATCCCCAAACCAGTGAGATAT
Source organism: Pardalotus punctatus (assembly GCA_013400915.1). Lineage (NCBI taxonomy): Eukaryota > Metazoa > Chordata > Aves > Passeriformes > Pardalotidae > Pardalotus > Pardalotus punctatus. The sequence goes on along the minus strand of VZTX01020016.1, from coordinate 840,220 downwards.
CCATTGTATATGGAACTTTTGAATACAGTTCAGTCATGAAGTTCCAGACAAGCATCTGAGTAGAACAAGGAAAGTGATTCACTACCATCAATACATATTTGTTGTTATCCTGTAGTTGTTACAGGGTATGTGGGGCACAAGAGGGTAGGAGTCGATGGTGTTAATAATAATCATCATCATATCACAAGCTAACCACAGCAATACAACTTGATTTTGAGAACATCACAAAGCAACAGAACATTAGAAGAAAACAAATTCAGAAAGTGGGAACAAAAGTAAAGTGGGGTAGACCAAGATAAAAGAGAGATCAAGAGAGGAAGTATCAGAGGGCTAGAGCACCTTTCCTATGACAATAGCTGAGACAGCTGGGGTTGCTCAGCCTGGAGAACTGAAGACTTTGGGGAAGCAGTTTTACAGCAGCCTTCCAATACCTAAAAGGGGCTACAAGAAAGGTGGAGAGGGACTTTTAACAAGAGCATCTGTTGAATAGGACAAAGGGGAATGGTTTTAAACTGAAAAATAGTAGATTTGTATTGGATATTACAAAGAAATTCTCTGCTGTGAGGTTGCCCAGAGGTGGTGGATGCCCCGTCCCCAGAAGAGTTAAAGGCCAGCAAATGTAACATCTTTTCCCCAAAACCAAATTTTTCAGAGGTTCTACTGAACAACAAATAAGAGAAAGTATAGTTTTCTCTATAAGGATATAGGTGTCAGTTTTGTAAGCTGTTCTGTTTGGACAGATCCATACTTGTAAACTTAGATGGACTCATCTATAACATCAAAGTCAGAAATGGTAGTTCCAGTACCCATTCATTTTTAAGCTGTGATCAAGAACTACTGAACTTAGACATGCCATTACTCTCTGTCCCACATGCTACCCCCATCTTCAGCATCAAAAAGGTTTACAGAAATAAGCACTGAAAATTTTCATACTTGTTTCAAGAAGAAAGTCATCTCAAGGAGCAGATTTTGACAATAATGAAGCCCAGATTAGATGCATTTTTATTAAATCAATGCTATCATTTTTTATGCTTAACTAAAATGTGCTCACTATTTAAATTCCAACCCTCTAGAACATACATCAGCTTTATAAAAAACATGCTTGAAATGCTTTTCATTTTGAAAATACAATCTAATTCTGTCAATATCTTGAAGTAAATTTTATACTGCAATTTTACACTTGCAACCAATTTTCTATAATATGCCTCAGATATACAGAAAATAGATGCCTTTTTTCATATAGAATAAGAAAGTGAGAAGTATTTCCCAAGTCAGGAAAGTAAGTTTGCTCAGGGCAATCTACTCATGAACGTGCTCATTTCACCTTCAAATGAGCACATTTGGTTACCAAAGAGCTATGTTTTAAAAGGTGCAACCAGCTCTATTTTAACGATTTCTTCTAGAAGAGAACAAATGACTGGTTTTATCATGTAGCACTGGTTAACAAAACCGGTCTCTACAGCTCTGTAAATCAGGAGTTGCCAGAAGAATGTGTTTGCCAGTGTACTGTGCATGAGCTTTTACTTTCAGCAAGTCCTGCACTTCTGCCCAATAGTTAGTTTTGCAGCCAGTGTCATGGTTTGTATGTTTAGTTAAAAAATTCCCATGTTTCATTTGTTACTTAAATTGTTAAAAAACTTTAAAATTCCCACGTTTCATTTGTCATCTCTACCTTGCAAGAAACTATCAGAAAACTAAATGGTTGCTTACTTTCAAGCATTTTCTTGCTCTAAAACACAATTCTAACAATTACCCTTATTTTTATCCTTATCAAGGGGCTGTATGCCATTGAAATGACAGAGCAAGGACAAGTTACAATACAAACACTAACGCAGATGATTAACCATGAACAGGACTATTTCGAGTTTAAACAGGCTCAGATTACAAAAGCATTTAGTAACGTGGTGCAGCTTACTCGGATATTAAAACGTAGTTAATGAAGGTATAAGTGATACTACCATACAAGCTTTCAAGTATACTCTGACTCACAGTGAAAAAATTTAGGCTTTAGCTAACTGATGATATTACCCAAAGAATCTTTGTAGCAAATCAGGATTACCATAGCTGAGGAGTTACACCAAAGATAGGTCTATCCTCTCATTAGTGAGGGAGTATGTCACAAGAATATAGGAAGATGAGCCAAAACAAAAATTGTCAGGAAGCAAAGACAGCAGTATGCAGAACACAGCAGTATCCAGAAGCAGAAAGGAATTTAAAAATCTAAGGAGTGTCTAGCTTCTTTTCCTTTTAATTAACCACCAATAATGTCTCCCAGTGTAGTATGTATATTGACTATAGCATGTACGTTTTTCTACTACTGAGGACAGGAAACTTTTCCAGACTTATTCCTACAAATATATTTGATTTGTATAGAATTAAAAACAAATTAAACAAAAATCAAACCCCAAACAAAAACACATGCACATTTCATATACTCTTAGTGGACACCATATAATTTGTTCTGTGTATTTTTTATTACTCTCCACAGTGATACACAAACTTTCCTTATTATTAGGTACTTCAAATAACTCATTCAAGAAGATTTGATTTTTTTAAATTATTATTGCAAAGCATTTGGTGATTTTGAATTTCTTTGTATTCAGTATTCATTTCAAAAATGTTAATTAAACATATATACTTGCCTTAATTAACAGCTTACAAGCTGTTTGAATACCAGAAAGTTACATATGTGGAAAAAGGAAATTACAGGGGAAAAAGTAGATGCTATGCAGCCTGGAGAAGAGAAGGTTGTATGGAAACCTCATAGCAGCTTTCCAGTATCTGAAGGGGCACACAGGGAAGCTAGAGAGGGAACTCTTTGTCAGGAACTCCAGTAGTGGGACAAGCAATTATGGGTACAAATTGAAAGAGGGAAAATTTAGGTTAGATATTAGGAAGAAATTTTTTATTGTGAGGGTGGTGAGACACTGGAACAGGTTTCCAAAGGAGGTTGTAGACACCCCAATCCTGGCAGTGTTCAAGGCTGGATTGGATAAGGTCTTGACAACCTGGTCCAGTGGGAGGTGTGGCAGGGGGGCTGTAACTAGGTGATCTTCAAGGCCTATTCCAACTCCTTAGCAATTTGATTCATCAAATTTGGAACTCAAATTACCTATTTACCGAAATGAGGCAGTCTCATGTACATTTGATGTAGAAGTATTTCTGAAACAAATAAACTAAAAAAAAAAAAACAAAACCAAACCAACCAACTCCCCCAAATATGAAAATTATTCAAGTTTTCTAGAAAGATATATAACCCTCTTCCTACTGTATGCAGCTACCCAATAGAGAAAAGGGACATTGTTCCTATCCCACACAACTCAGCTTAAGATTCAAACCAGAGATGGTGTGATGGTGCTAGCATATGGCACCTTAAGTGTGATTAACTTCCTCCCCTCTGTTTTATAAGGTGAAATCTTATATTAGGATGACCCACTGAACTGCATTCATTTATAAAAATCTGGCTTCTTTTTCTAGCTCTGTAGTAACTAAACAACACAGTTTTCAACAGATACTTCATGTATCAGCACCATTTTTCCTATTCCACCGTCCTAGAGACATTATAACAAAGCAAGAATGTTAGATGTCTTTTATACAAACACAAAACAGTTTAGGAGGTGATACAACTACACACAAGTACAAGCTAAATATGACCGAAATAAATGTCATCTTAGAATCACAGAATGGCTTGGGTTGGAAAGGACCTTGATGATCATCTAGTCCCAACCTCCAGTTTTGTTTAATAAAAACAACACGGAGAAGCACTCTAAGGAAAAAACCCAACTAAAAAGTCAAGTAATAGAACTCAGTTTCAAACATACTTGACTGACCAGTGCCCACTTTCAAGAATAAGACTCAAAACTGCTCATTACATTAAAAAAAAAATCTTAAATATTCCACCTACAAAACTGGTTTAGATAGATAGTCAATGTAAGGAAAAGTCAGACTGACTACCACATTATTTTGTACTGGCATATACAAACAGGAAAGCTCAGTAATTAAAGAAAAAAGTCTCCTTGCATATGGCAATTAAGCAGCTTTTCCCAACAGCAAATGCAGTAAGCTTTAGCAAAACCTAAACTTGCTGAAGTTGTTTGGGTTTTTTTTACTTATATTTCACATATGTAAATATAGAAAGAAATTTTTGAAACAAGCTAAGCACCAATTTTAAAATGCTGTCAACGTTAAATGATGTTTAAGTCAGATCATTGCGGCTGGAGAATAAGGCAGAGAAAGTGCTGGCAAAAGTTTCTGAAAGCCATAGTAAAAAGGAACATATAAATTTAACTGCTACCATGTACTTGCAGTTGTTGTAAAAGTCAGTATCATTAACACCACAGAGTTGGAAAATAATCAGACAGACAGTTCAGCGTGGCAGAAGACAGAACCCCGTGACAGCAATCAGACAGCATCGATGGTAGAAGAAGGTCAACACTGCCTACTTCTTTCTGTGCCTCAGAAGTGCTGAGAGGTGGGTGAAGAAGTGGCTGCAGAACACACTGCGTGCGTATCTGTGAAAGTGCTCATTCTCTTTTACAGCTTCTGAGGTGGAAATAGCTTCAGGTTACTCACACATCCATCAGCTGTGACAAAGAACACTGCTATTCAGTATTTCACTTCATAAATCGAGGATAGAAAGCTATCAGAAATATGTTGGTACCTCACTCTGCTTCCAAGTTTCTACTACTACTGATAACATCATAGGATTGCCATAGAAAGAAGATTGCTGACACTAGGAAAAAGGCATGGCTATCAAGGATCAGAGAAATTGTCCTGACCAGTGTGCAACACAAAGAAACACCCTGTTTATCCTTAGGACTTTGATAAATTTAGCTCTACCTACTCTGAGTACCACCCTAATTACCTTTTGAGGTGGTTAAGAAGGAATTCTTCCCCTTGGTGCAAGATTTCCTTCTCAGTAGCTAAGGAATTCAGTGTAAGGTTAATCCAGAAAACCGAGTCCGTCTCTGCCTAGAAGGTACCCAGAAGATATGTCACAAGCTGAAAGCCTATTGAAAGGAATCCTCTCCAAAATAAGGAAAAAGTATCTATGCTTTAACAGTATAGCAGGCAAAAAAGCACTCCCTTAGAAGAAAACTCTGCTGTCACAGCCACCATCAGCACCAGGACTAGCTGGTTATAAATGGGTCCAACTGTAAGGCTACTCCAAACTGCAAAGTCCACATGGCGGGTGTAGAGGATTTACTGGCTTATCTGTAACCTCACGAGAAGCTTCTGACAGAGCCAGATAATCATAAGGCTGTTCTCTGAAGCCAGTGTAGCAGGATGAACATATTTGAAGACTGCTGCAATTGGCATTTTCCCCCTAAAGTAGAAGATTGGAGTGTCTGGTTTAAGGCTGTGGATGTAAGATTTTTGGTGCAGAGTGTGTGTGTGAGTAAATGAGAGAGAAAAGGTAGGTTTACAGTGCATTTATAATTATATACATGGATATTTATGAGCATCCACACACACAAGAATGTTCAAATACCTGGTTACAAATATGGAACACTGCAGATAACACAGGCACTTACATTAAGTGCTGAGTTTCAACAGGTTTTTACAAACCACCAGTACCAGAACATTGTACAATACTTGAGTTTCAGTACATGACTGTCTCACATCGGTACAATGCTACCGACTTTTCTGCTGCCACTTGATGCTTTATCACTCAAAATGAATGAAGGCTACTTTGAGAAGGCCAAGTTTTCAAATTCGTCTAATCTCTCAAAAATTTGACTCACTGATTTTTTGAATTCAAGCTTAAATGTAATGCAGATGAGAAAGCAAATCATGAGACACAAGTATTCTGCAGCTTGTAATAGACCACAAAATTTATTTTCAACAATAAGAATTAGTAACTCCTTCAAAACTACTAATACTCAAGATACGGAGCCAGTATCAGAATGTTAGGAGATATTGTCGATTATTGCTTCAGAAAATTCTACTAGAATTTTCAATACTGTAAAATTCAAACACTAATTTTATCACAGATCCTACCTCACAGGCCAACTTTAGTCAAAAGCCACAGACAGGCAGAAATCAGAAGGTAATAGTAAACTACATGTTTTGCTGCAAATCCTGACAGAGGCTCTAAAAGAGAGAGACAAATCCTCTCTTCTTTTACTTTTTTTCCTATTAAATGGCTAGAACACCTGAGACAGACTGCAAACCCAGCTCATATATTGAAAACTCTCCAGAACTGTAATAATTTCATCACTTTGGGCTGGTTAGGTCTTTGGATGCTGGTGAATATATCGGTAGTCAGTGCATAAAATTACTTCCTTTTTTTTTTTTCAGTCCACATATCCATCCTTATCTGTCTGAAAAGAGTTTGCTATAGGCATACCAACTGAATTTATTGAAATAGTCCTTGCTGCACTATGGCAACAAGAAAAACTTTCATGTAATACTAGATACAGTTTCAGTATTGCTGGAGACTTTATCAAAAGTATTACAATACATCTCACACAAAACAAAGAAGGGCCTTGTTAGAGCATTTCACTGATTTTTAAAGAAGGAAACAGTTGTTTGGCCTTTTTTTTTAAAGGCTTCAAAAAAGCTAAACAATTCGATCACAAAATGCAGTAATCTTAAGTAACTCCACTTTTGAGGTTCTTCACTATACAAAAAACACTAGACTTAACAGACAAATCCATCAAAATCAATTCGCAAGATTGAGCAATGTTTTCATCAGTAAATATTGTCTTTCCATCACAATTTTCAGAATATCTTCCTTTTCCAAATATGAAAAGAAACTATCCCAGTCTTTCAACAGTCAGAATACGTACAGTGAGTGTTAAGGAAGTCTTACAACTTTCATTCTGTCTACCCTGAAAGTAAGTAGCAATCATGTTCAGTAAGGCTATCACTTTAAGTGGAAACAACTTATATGTTTCCCAATAAAACGCCTAGAATTCTACAAGAAGTATGCAATGCTTGGATATGATCTGAACACAGAAAATATTATCAAACTATACATGGAAGGTGAATGCAAACCAGATTCCTCAACATACGAGATATTAAAACCATTTTAACAATGCAAAGCTCTCTAAAACACAACCTGCTTTGTTTGCTTTTGTTTGCTTCCACACAGGTATTTTCCCATCCAAAAGGACAAGGACACTGTATCACAAGACAGCATTATCCTGATGTTTTTTGAATTAAGAATATGGCATAATAGTTTTTACTAAAATTGAGAGCAACAACAGAATGTTTAAAGGGCCCTATGCAATTTCAAGCTGATGTACTGCTTAAAGTTGAGCACCTTTTGGAGGGCAGCAGGAAGGAGACCTTTTCTTGTTTTAGACATTGGGGACGGTTTCTTTATCCTCTGAACTCTTGCCCAACCACAGACTATCCAACAGCCACTACTTTTCATTAAGAAGGGAGATTCTGATCTTCCACTGGGTTTTGTAAGCAATGCCATAAATGTAAAAGCAAAATGTAAATATATGTAAAAGAATGACACTGCCATCAAATTGTGTATGCTGCCTCTTAGAAAATACAGCAGTGTGGACTGACAAGTCAAGTCATCCAAAAAGGAGAAAGCTCTACTAAACACATCATGGAGTGCTTGAAAAAATCTATGCACTAAAACCTTAGTTCATAGATAGTGCTCTGGGCAACATACTTTGTTGGCCAAATAAATATTGTTGCCAGACAACTCATTCTTTTCCACTTTTTCACACTATAAAGGTGCTTCAACTACACAACAGAGACAGATATTGAGCCATGCCCTAGGACACAATTCACTAATGGGAAGCTTTAAACCAGGCCATCAAGAAACTATCATCTATTACTAGGCAGTGAGTTTTTGTGAGAGCTTTCATATTCCTGAGTTCTAGTTACAAGAGTGCAAATTATCAAAGTAGCAAGAAAAACACTGACCAAAGAAAACAAAGAACCCCACCCTGCAGCCATTGTTTCAGTCTGCCACCATTCTATAGCAACTAGTACTGTATTGCATAAAACCTATTCCAAAATATTTACCCAAGAGTTGGCCTGGCATTAGGAATCATAGCCAAACAGATACTCAATTTCCAGTTCCATAACAAACCAGCAGGCTTTTTAATGTCCTTGAAAAGAATCACTATAGTAACTCTTATTTTTTAAAGTCAAATCTATTTTATACTCTAGGAATATATAAGTAAAATTAGAAATCCATTTATAATTATTTTTAAGATATACCAGGCAACATTTAATAACAGCTTAAAACTTTCAAAACTAATGGTTTGTAATTTCTGATCTTCACTGCAGAGGTGACATGAACAAATTTATAGGAGTGTACCCAATTTCATCAGTACAGTGATAAACTCTTATATACTCTTTGATTTTTTTGATGAAATTAGAAGGTATAACAAATACATATAACCAAGTAAAACTTAAATGTAAATGTAAGTGCAAATTTGCACTTAAAACTAACACCCTATACTGATCTTCCAGATGACAACCCTAGTCCTAGGACTTTTTCCAGTTCTTGCAGGATTCAAACTCTAAAGAAACTTCCCAAAATAATGAGTAATCTATGACAAAATTGTACAAGACAAACCAGGGCTATAAAAGCCCTGTTCTGCTCAGTGTGTAAAGAAATGAAGAAAGCAGTATCTACACAGAGGGCATCTTCATAGGAGACAAGAATGAACGTGAAATCAGAGGAATGGCTCCCTGGTAAGAGTATCTGTGCTAGAAGATGATCTGAAGAGGAGCTGTCTAATTTACAGGGGACAATGCAAAGGAAGACAACAATTAAATATAAAAGTATCAGTTGATAACCTTGAGGGTAATGCCTGTAACAGAAGGAGATGACCATAATCCTGAAGCATTACACAAAACAGTTTTACCAAGTTACATGCACCTAACACGACAAAACATAAAAGTCACATAGAATAAGAAGGTATGATAAAAATAGGTGACTACAGAAAAAAAAAAAAAAAAGGAAGAAGCAATGAACCTTGAGTTTCATGTCAAGGCAGATTTTTTTAGTCTTACTAGAGAACAAAATTAGACAGCAGCGAAAGGCAGAATTGCAATTCAAGGACTGAGGGCAACCAATCACATGGAAAACTTATCCCCACACTAAAAGAAGTTATGTTACAACTTCATACATCTTCATTATGTAGAAGCTCACAAGGCACGATACAGTCCAGGGACAATAGCTTGACTGCTACTGCTAGGTCTGAACTACTACAGAGTTTTATCTCTGTTGACTCAAGTTTTCATCTTAGATTATCAAACTTCCAGACAGGGGCAGTTACAGAAAAGCAGTAAGTTATTTTTACTCACAATTAAAGACCCGAGGGGAAGGGGGAATCTTTGCAAAAAGTTTAACTTCACTTATGAGCCAAGTCATGCATACATCCAGAACAGCTGTCCAATACCTGTTTGGTTCATCAATCTAGTAACCTTAATAGCAGAAATTAACAGGCTTTAGCCTTTTCACAAGATGAGATTAGCATCACTCAAGATCTATTCTATATGCAAATATTTCTCCTAGCCAAAAATCTTGAAAAATCAAGAATTACTTAAGTAGTACTTTACTCAAATAAACTTAGGAAGAGCCTTCCATTAGCATGAAGCTCACTTTGAAAGAGCAAAACTCCATTACTTAACTGTAATATCTGCTAAATTAGACTTCTCTTCAGTATATCATAACATTTAGTTTACTACTTTACACTGTGATTTTCAATTCCACCTTCATCAGAACCACTGGTCAAAACAAGAAATTATTCTTTATGCCTGCTCTGAATTTTGCATAGCTACAATTTACTTCCCTTCACTTATAATAAAGCAACTGCTCCAACAGATATTAACACAAAGAGAAATTCAGAGTGATTTCTTATGATCTACAGCCTTACCACAAACACCAGTTCATTTCTACTTTCATCACTTTCCAGCTAAGATTTAGTTTTTGTTATCCCCTTTAGATGACAAAAGCATTTAAACACAAGAGCAGAATTTCATGAATTATAAAGCTAGGTTTCCCTCAAAAATCATAAATGTGTGTTCCATTCATCTTGGTTTAACCTCTCTGAAAGAGAAATCGTTTTGACAGAAAAAACACACTTGCACAAACAAAGCAAATCCTTAACATGTCGAGAGGACTAGGGGGTTTTTCATCTGAAAAGTAATGCTTGTCAATGCCATTTTAGGCAGGGCACAGATTCACACATCAGGAGGGAATTCTTAAAGCCACTACGTCTGAATTGCATGGACCTAATTAGCCACTAGCTTAAGAAATAACTTGTATAAGGAATATTTAAAGCACAGCATAAAACTTCATCCTAGAATTATTTTCCTTACATTATGCTGTCTGTAGACTGTGGTCAGTATCTTAACTCAAACTTATAATTGGTGCTATCTAGAGAGCACTAAGACTTCATTTGTAAAGATCGACTATTCACTTTGGCTCAGTTAAAGGAAAACTGGTCTCCAAACAGTCCTTTTGATGCAAATGAGCAGACCTGCATCCCTGAGTTCTTTTCTCCAACCATTTCAATGCAGAACTGGAGCTCAACAGACTCAGTAAAGTGCAATTAGTAATCCCGAACCTCTAACTAATGCCTCAGTGTTTTTATCTCCTCTTGAACAGTCTCTGCTTAGTGGTAGCATTTACTGAAAAATATTCTGTTCACTAAAAAGCACAGGCATCAGTCCTCAGGATTCCAATCACCTTTCCAGACTGACTAAATACTAGCTTAAGCATTTGTTGCAGAGAGAATTTATTTTCCATACCATAGATTTGTCAAACTTAAAAGGACAGTATTTTCAGATAGATTACCAGCTTCTTGAGGTCTACACAGCATGAAGAGTTGCACTTGCCTAAAGTACAAACAGTGGTAGAATCCAACTAGAGGAGAAGGCACAAGCCTTTCTACCATTTAGATGGTGTTTCCTTAGTTCCAGACTTGCACTTCCACTGCTAGTATCATCCATAACACAATAGGTTACCAATTTTAAAAATGGGTCTTAAAAAAGCCTCAAAGCCAAATTTTTAAAAGCTTATGGGTGAGCAACCATGCAGACAAAACTGCAGGGGGGGTTAAAACTTAAAAATTCACATTTCTTACTGTTTTAACTAGATTTAAATAACAAGCTTGCGTAACTACCATGAAACGGCTATAAGCTTATGTCATATACCAGTCTTCCCCGTGACGCTTAATGAACCAGAATCGGAACTGAACCCAAAAAGTAAAGGCAAAAATTCTATCAGCCCTAAAATATCTTGCCATCCAGCGTACTGGGCAACATTTTCTGTTAATAGATGGCTTACTTGTATTTAAAGCCAAAGAAAATTATTTAAAACATACTGAATAGACCAAACATACATAACATAACACATGGGAAGGCAATATAAAAAAAAAACAAAAAAAATTAAAACAGAGTAATACACACAAAAAAAAGCCCCACCCACATTCTAAGGGTTATTTCAAATACCTTGTTCCTAAGCCTACCTAAGTTTTTTCAGACAAAAAATAAGCAAACAGTCAGGAAGACTTGGAATTCCTTTGTTTTTTTTAAATGGCCATTAAAAGTCAAACTACGAGGAGTTATTCTTAATGCAAAGCATGTTATTTCTCTAAGCTTTTTGATTAGACCTTTCTACTTTTGCTAACACCAAGGTATATTAGTTTAGAAAGCATTCTCCATCAGAAAACAAAACTGCAACAGATCAATGTTTCTAACAACAATCCCCCAGCCCTTGGGCAATCATTATAAAAAAAAATCCCACTTGTTCTAAAAAGTGCCTGTCTCAAAAGAATTAAATGCAATTCACATTCCCAGCCCACAAACCATATTTAGAAAAAAACGCAACACTTCTCTTCCTCCCGTATACATCTATGAAAGCACCCATTAGAGACGAAAATTTGTCATCAACAATAATTGTAATACTCAATAGTTCAGACATGGCATTCTAAATCAATACATCTTAGACGCATTCAGGGAAATGTACATGTATTCTACATAACAGTGATAAATGCACTAGTCTACAGTACTCCTTCATTCCTTGTTCTCATCCAAAACATCCATGTGCAGTTATTTTATATAACAATTACTTAATTCCAGTTAGCACTTTGATTAAAGGAGCAAGTAAAAAAAAGTTAAACTGCATAAATGCAAATCATTTCTTATCTACAAGTTTCTGAACAACTCTATGCACTTATTACAAAATCATTCATTCAAACTTACTCCTTTTCAAAAGCTTTGGGTGCCATAAGCACCCAAGACTTGAAACAAGATCAAAACATTTATCCCCTACTGCAAAAGGACTAAGTCTTTTTACTGTCTTTCTATACTTGACCAAAAAAAAAGTAAGGAAAAAGCATCCACAAAACTTGGTAATACTTGGAACAAGGGCAAGGCAAAACATTTGAAGAAAAGGGTTAACATTCGGCTTCATTTTGAATCTGTTAACTTATCTACAAACAAAAACATGATTCACTCCATCTTTCCCCAAAAACTGCAGCATTTTCTTCAGACTTGCCAAAGTGAATAGCTGCCTCATAAGTAAACACAGTAAAGATTAATCAAGTTTAAATGATGACCAGTATTACAGACATCTTCAGCAAAGGTCTGTACCTAGCAGCACTTCTGAAACATTATCATTTACACCTGCTACTAGTAAGTGCAGAGTTTTGGTTTTGCTCATTTATAAGCTTCTCAAGCCACAGAGCTTCTCTCAGCTGCTTTCTGAATAAAAAGAATTTTAAAATTTCAGAAAAAAATCACACAAATTAACAGATTTCTCAGAAGAGCAACGACTGTTAGAATAGGTAAACACCTAATAAATTTAAAATTACCACTATGGTCTCAAGCATGAGTCCACAAATTACTTCAGTGAAAGCAAGTGAAGATATGAAACTCTCACTCCCAAGAAGTCTCCAACCTTCCTTACACATGAATCAGAGAGGAATCCTCAACTTTGAGCATGCAACAGAAAGTTTTCATTTCTGTTTTGCTGTGGAAAAACAGCACTGTTAACTACCAGAGTCAAAGAGAAGTTAAGAAAAAGTTAGTAACAGAACTCAACAATATGCCTTATTCAATGCTTTTGCTTTTCAATGTCTTACATAACTTAACAAATAATTTGTACCTAAGTCTCAAAAGAGGCAAGCAGACAAGTAGATCTCTAATCCCTTAGGACTAGTCTACTCAATAAAATACTAACAGGAACTCAAACAGATTCATTTCATTAACCACTTCTCAGAAAAAAAATCCCACACATTTGAACTACTTTCAAAATGCTGCTCTACCTTCAAAACAGTCACATTTTGCACACTGAAGTAAAGAGAAGTGGATCTAATGGAGTTGGAACAATTGTATCACACCAAAGAACTAAGACCTTTCAAACTAAAACAGGTACATTAGTCGGTCACATGCAAATACCTTTCACTGTCTCTGCCTAAGCTATACTGTCAGAATTCCAGTCAATTTACAGGATATTTCACTTTTCCTTTGCTTTACCGAAAATATAAATCTCCCTGAACCCTACTATTAAGGCTGTGATTACCTCCTCTGGAAAATCCTACTCTCTCTTACATAGGAAAGTTACAAGACAAGTCACTTAAACCAGACAGTTTTCACTGAGGAAATGCCTGAAGAATCCCTACAAGGCATCAAGTCTACTGGTATGTACAACCAGCAGCTCCTGGATGACAGTCTGCAGTTTGGGCTACAAAGTTAACCCAGCAGGCCAGCAGCCATGACTGGACTGTTTAAAATGATTCAGATTGACCCAGCTCAGGCACACACTGCCAGAAGTCATATCCAGGTTACTGCACCTTCACAGATGCCACACTTGCTGCAGTCCCTACAAAACGCAAGATGCGCCTTATGGTCAAGCTGAGCCTGGAAAAACAGGGAAACAGAGGATTGTCAGTTCTTGAGCAGTCTAGTAAAAGGGCCTTCATTTAAGCTGATAAACAGTACAAATGTGAATCACACCATCATCTGGGTTGAAAATATTGCCAAATTTGTGTCAGCTCAGGGTAAGAGTGAAAATAAATGAGTACATTTCTAAGTGTAATTATCTGGAAGGAAAATACACTTTATCTATAAAATCATTACCTGCTGCCAGTTTGATATAAACACACCTGTAGCCTTATCAAACACTTCTAGAACCAGTAGGCTAAAGATCTCATACAGTCAAGGATATTATGCATGCACTTCATTTTTTACTCTCAGTAGTTCAACTGAAATGTCATCACTGACAGTGGTGAGTATGCTCCTATAGAGGTTCAGAGGCTCAACTGCAGAAGTGTGGAGTGAATGCAAGCAAAACAATTTCTTCTTTTAATAATAACTATAATGAAGCTGGTAGCTTTTGTGCAAATTCTAGTAACTGTGATAACAAATATGCATGGCTGACCTAAAGGAAGTATGATTTGTTAAACTACTTACTAATGAAACTATAGAAGTACAGTCTGTCATAAACACTGAAAAAGACACGCTGGAGTTAGAACTTACTGGGAATGGACAAATGCATTAATAAGACAAAAAAGTTCAGCCACAGGCAGTTAGCAGTCAACCTGCAATTCCAAAAAGACTGTGCTATGTTCTGAAACACAGTCATAAACGTTCTTTGACACTGGCCTCAGCCCACTTTTTTTGAAAAAGTGACTGTCAGCCAACAGTGATATCGTTAAAGCCTAAGCCCAATGCAAGTAAGGAATTCTAATTATGATAAATCTTGCAAGATGTAGGAAATAATCACAGAAAACCCTCATCTTTGTGTTCAAGAAACTGTCTTCAATGAGCAGAACTGAAAATACCCAAAGCTGTTGTAGCTCCTAATCTTAGAATTGCTTTCAACACTTTTTCGTGGCTCTGCTAGCAGTCAGCACCTGGGTGCAGAAACAGGAGCCAGCTCCAAGACCAAGCCAACGTGATTTCTCAGAGGCTTCTTGTTAATAAACAGCCAGGGCCAGGCCAAGAGCAAGTGTGAATTTCCTCCTTTTCCCCGGGAACACGCACATGATCAGCCTCCACCCTCTAAGCAGGGAGCCCGCTGTCACACACAAACAGGGCTGTAACCTGGATCTCCAGCCCTCCCCCTACCCCCCCTCGCCGCTTTCAAACCAGACGCGCAGCACGAACCAGCCAAAGGGAACATGACAAGGGGCAGTGGGAGGGTGTGGTTTGACTCTTTTTTTTTTTTTTTTTTTTTTTGAAAAGGACAAAACCCAGCTCTCTCGGCCGTCGGAAACACCCATTTCATGAGGAAGAAATTACCCGCTGTGTTTTTCCAGTACAACATGTGAGCTCAGGACTACGAACCTGCTCATGCTATTTACTTTAGGCGGCGGGCTGGCAGCGTGCAGGCTCGGAGAGCCAACGCGCTCCGTCCGTCACGCCCTGGGAAAGCCACCCCGGGGATTGCACCAGCAGCACGGAGAGCCGCCGGACTACAGGCGGCAGGTTGATTTTTAAGAGGTGCCTTCTGCACAAAGACGAATATTTAAAGAAACAAATAAGCTAGCAACAGAAAAGCGCTCAGCACTGGGATTCTCAGTCTTCCTCCTCCACCAGCCGCCTGTCGGTACTGTTAAAGTCACAGACAAAAAAAAGCCCACGGAGGTACCCGGTGTCGGGCTCGGGAGGGGGGCGGCTCCTGTATTCTCGTCCTTGCCTGCCCCGTTTCGCTACCTCCATCTTCCAGCGGGTTGTCCCCTGCCTCGGAGCCGCCTCTCCCGCAGGGTCGGGTCGGCATGTGTCTGCGGGAGGGGAGAGAGGGAGGAGGGGAAGGCTCCGGCCCTGCGCTCCCTTCCTCTCCCTGGCCGCTGCAACCTGCCTTCACCCGGGCACGGCGAGGGGTCTGACCCTCGCTCCCCACCGAGGAGCGGAGCCTCGGCCGCGGCCAGAGCAGGGGAGCCCATGCCCGACCCCCGGCAGGGCCGGTGTGCGGCGCGGGGGCCCGGCTTGCCGCGGGGCGCGGCCTGGCCCGGGCG